>NIVC01000225.1:225000-286677 GCA_002269645.1 Macrostomum lignano
CGAGAGGCAGCAGGGCTAATCTGATGTTTTGACAGCCGTGCCATATTGGGAGGGGCGCCCCGCCAGCTCGGGTGTCTGCCATCCTCAGGTGGTGCGGATTAGGACCAGATTTTCTCCTATTCGAAGCTCCCGGCTGCACTCGAGTCTCGGGTTTGTTTTGCTGGCAGGCCTGAAAATAGACCGCCGGACAGCGGCAAAACACTAATAACTCTGACCCAGCTGCGGCAAGCTCGAGGCTGCGGCTCCCATGAATAAGGGTCAGTCAGTCAGTCAGTCAGTCAGTCAGTCAGTCAGTCAGTCAGTCAGTCAGTCAGTCAGTCAGTCAGTCAGTCAGTCAGTCAGTCAGTCAGTCAGTCAGTCAGTCAGTCAGTCAGTCAGTCAGTCAGTCAGTCAGTCAGTCAGTCAGTCAGTCAGTCAGTCAGTCAGTCAGTCAGTCAGTCAGTCAGTCAGTCAGTCAGTCAGTCAGTCAGTCAGTCAGTCAGTCAGTCAGTCAGTCAGTCAGTCAGTCAGTCAGTCAGTCAGTCAGTCAGTCAGTCAGTCAGTCAGTCAGTCAGGCATGCACTCAACGCCTTGGGGGCTGGTCTTCACAGCCGCGTGAATCATTTGACAAGCCACGGGCAAATCTTCTTGACCGCAGACAGAATCGAACCCACTCCCTGCTCTGCCACCGACGTTCTTGTTTGTCCCGCGTCATTTGCACTTGCTAGGAGAGCACGGGACGCAGCCGCCTGGTCGAGCCTAGCGCATCCGATGAGGACTGGCTGCTTAGGGCTCTCTTGCCTGACTGTTGTGTTTGGGGTGGCTGCCTGCGGCTCTCTTGCCTGACTGTTGTGTTTGGGGTGGCTGCCTGCGGCTCTCTTGCCTGACTGTTGTGTTTGGGGTGGCTGCCTGCGGCTCTCTTGCCTGACTGTTGTGTTTGGGGTGGCTGCTTGGGGCTCTCTTGCCTGACTGTTGTGTTTGGGGTGGCTGCTTGGGGCTCTCTTGCCTGACTGTTGTGTTTGGGGTGGCTGCCTGCGGCTCTCTTGCCTGACTGTTGTGTTTGGGGTGGCTGCCTGCGGCTCTCTTGCCTGACTGTTGTGTTTGGGGTGACTGCCTGTGGCTCTCTTGCCTCTGTCTCTCGTGCTCTTCCAAACTTCCATTGTGTACAACCCTAACCACCGGGCCACCCTAGAGGATGCGTTACCAAGGGTGACAGGAACGCCAGCTTGGGTTGCTAAGGGCACCAAGACTGCGTGCTACTCGAAGACTGCGCCTGTGGCACTTACATCAGTTGCGGACCCAAATTTCGGGAGCGGGATGGGCGGTCACCCCCCGCTTCCCCGCTGCACCTGCCGTCAGTCCAGCCAGTTTCCTTGGAAATCGCTCTGGGGAGCGGCTGGCCAATGGCTTGCGACAGCAAAGTGCCGCTACTATAAACTGCCGGGCGGCTCCGCGGATGCTCCGGCGCAGGCCGCGGCCCCTCTCCGCATCTCCGTCTCGTTCAGCAACCTCTCGCTACTCTCTCCCATCAGCAGGCCTCGATGCCGAGCTCAGCTGCCGTGTCCGCCTTCGCCCTGCTGGTGCTGGCGGCCATCTGCATGGCGCAGTGCAGCGCCAGCCAGCACTCCGACGTCATGGTGGTAGGCCCCCCCCTGCTCACTCTGCTGCTCACCCAACCGCTCCCGTCACTGTACTGTGCCTCAAACCCCTCTGCTTTGCAGGACAGGTACATCAGGAAGTGCGGCTACGATCTCGTCAGGACAATGTGGAAGGTGTGCAGCCGGAGAGGCGTCGCGGTGAAGCGGGGGCAGCTCAACAAACTTGGTGAGTAGCGGCGGGTGTCCCCCGGTTGCACTTTCAGCGCTTCAAGCCGCACCCTGTGCGATCATTTCAGTCACCGGCTTGGCCAAGCGGAGCAACAGGCACCGCCTGCCGGAGCTGCAGTGCCTCATCAAGCAGGAGGACGTGGTGTACCACTGCTGCTGCAACTGGTGCAAGCTGTCCTACCTGGAGCTGTACTGCGACTGACGCAGGAACTGAATTTGAATTGGCGCCACCCTGAACTGGCCAGTCCCACCTCCCCCAGTCTCTCTCTGAACTCTCTCTACAGACCTCCCCAGAACGCAGTGAATATACGGAGACCTCACAGAGTCCTGCCGCCAGGACATTTTATTGAAGCTGTTTTAACTTGCTTGTTCAGAGTTGAAGATCTTATTGAACTTGGCCAATATGCGACAGTCTCTTAGCCCTATAAGTGAACTGGATCGTTTATAACCTGCAGTTGTTTCTTGTTTGTGGACAGAGCTGAGGGGTCAGGCTCAGTGACCACCCAGAGACTCCTTGACTTACTTAGCGGTTGATTCCGCCAACGCCTGGCGACCACGGGCAGTTGGTGTTGCGGTGTCGCGCAGGGAGATCCGGTGGTGTCACCCGGTGTCCAGAGCGAGGTGCCTCTCCAGAGAGTCCAGGAGGTGGATGGCCGCTCGCCCGGTCGTAGACCTTGGGTGGCAGAAATTCTCGGGCTTGAAAATATCTCGGAGACATCCGGGTTTGGGCTGAGGCAGGTGAGCCTGTCCTGAGTAAAAGCCTGATGTCTCTGCAGTTGAGTCCAAGCAGCGCCCTGTGGAGGGCGGGGGGCGTACGGGGGACAGCCGCGCGGGATTTTGGCAGTCGGGGTGGTCAGCCCACTTCTCCCACCCAGTGACCCCTCAGTGGCAGAAACCGCGTGTTTGTCTGCTAAAAGCAGCTGTTTTAGGCCTGGAGTCACTCCCAGACCTCAGAACTGACACAATGAGTTATTCTTGACTGATGCCACTGAAAAATTGATTTTGATGTGGCAAAAACAGCGCATGGGGCCGGAATCAGAAAAATGACATTGGATAACATCGGATAGCCAGGAGCTTTGCCACTGGCTTCTTTTGAGCTTCTGGGCTTCTTTTCTTCTTTTGAAAATTGATTGGATTCCAATGGAAATCGCTTATGTCAGCGATGAGTTCCAGCACTGCCCGCTTCTGTCAGAGATGAGTTCCAGCACTGCCAGCTTCTGTCAGAGATGAGTTCCAGCACTGCCCGCTTCTGTCAGAGATGAGTTCCAGCACTGCCCGCTTCTGTCAGAGATGAGTTCCAGCACTGCCCGCTTCTGTCAGAGATGAGTTCCAGCACTGCCCGCTTCTGTCAGAGATGAGTTCCAGCACTGCCCGCTTCTGTCAGAGATGAGTTCCAGCACTGCCCGCTTCTGTCAGAGATGAGTTCCAGCACTGCCCGCTTCTGTCAGAGATGAGTTCCAGCACTGCCCGCTTCTGTCAGAGATGAGTTCCAGCACTGCCCGCTTCTGTCAGAGATGAGTTCCAGCACTGCCCGCTTCTGTCAGAGATGAGTTCCAGCACTGCCCGCTTCTGTCAGCCCTGAGCTCACGCGCGTCAGTTCAGCCATTCCCCATCAAAGCCCTCCTACGTCTATTTGCGAGCCAAAAGAGAAAAACATCGATAAATAAATTCCGCAAAGGCAAGCGAGATTTCTGCTCTTCTTTACTGAAGTGTAAATACTAAAGTGTTTACGGAAACGTGTCCGGGATGATGTCCGGCCCCGAGCTGCCCAGGCCGGGCCCGTGGGCGGCTTGGCAGCGGCCCGTTGGCCCAGCTGGGTGGCCAATGGGAGGCGGCGGGGCTGCTCGGGGATAAAATTGGCAGCCTTCGGGACCGCCCCGGCCGATGCAGGCGGCCTGGCTGGCTTCCCGCAACACTCACCGACTGACCTTCCCTCTCCACAAGCTCTGCTCAAACTCTGCTCAAGCTCTCCTCACTCCGGCCAATCCAGCAAGAAGCTGCAGACGATGCGCAGCTCGGCACTGACGCTCTCGGCTCTGGTCCTCCTGGCTGTGGCGCTGTGCGGCAGCGGCTCGCAGCAGATTCGAACCCGGTCCGGCTCTGGGCTGGCTGAGGTAGGTCTTGAGCTGTTAAAGTTGCATTCAGCGCTATGCTATTCTAAACCAGCACGTTTTCGGCCCCAACGCAGCCTAAACTGCCGAGGCTGTGCGGCATCAGGCTGATCAGGAAGCTGTACGAGGTGTGCAAGGACCGCGGCGGCGTCTACAACGGTGGTCTCATGCGCCGCGTCAGACGCGACACCTCTAGCAGCTCAGGTGAGTTGGCTACCTCAGCCTCCGCCATCAGTGCTCACCTCAGCCTCCATCATCAGTGCTCACCCCAGCCTCCATCATCAGTGCTCACCCCAGCCTCCATCATCAGTGCTCACCCCAGCCTCCATCATCAGTGCTCACCCCAGCCTCCATCATCAGTGCTCACCCCAGCCTCCATCATCAGTGCTCACTCAGCCTCCATCATCAGTGCTCACCCCAGCCTCCATCATCAGTGCTCACCCCAGCCACTGCATCAATTTTCAGTCGGCCAGCTCCTGAAGCGCACCATAGGGCATTCCAAGCTCAAATGCCTGATTCCAAAGGACGACATTGTGCACCACTGCTGCACCTGCGGGCGGTGCACCTTGTCCTACATGCAGCTGTACTGCAACTACTGATCTGGCGGTGACAATGTCCCTCCACTCAAGGACTGCCCTTCACCTCCCTTTGCTTCTGTTAACCGAGCAATGACTGCGCTATAAAATAAACTCTATGAGGCTATTTTACCTGTGCATGACTCGGACTGCGCGATCTCTTTCATTCTTTAATATTCGACAGCACAGCACAGCTGGCCTGCACTGATGCTGGCTGACCTTCCGCCGGCAGCTGCAGATCTGCTGCATCAGCCAATACGGTGGGAGACCCGCGCGGTGTGCAAATCCGCGGTAATCCTCCATGCAGACGGGCAGTTGGATAATCCTTCGCTTCCAGCAGCGGGATTAGCGTCCCCAGCAATTAGTCTGACAGAGCTCGGGCCCAGTCAACCCCCCAACCACCTGTGTGTCATCGAATTTCGGCGCTCGTTCAGCCGCAGTCTGAAGAAAGGGGGCGGCAAAATTCGTCAAAGCTGTTATTTCGAAAATTGCTGCCTTCGAGGACAAGCAAAACGGAGTCGAAGTGTTGTTGTGTATTTTTTCTGCAGATAACTGCAGAGGCTCGGGTGAGAAGGCAGATTCAGGACACAGGCAGATTCAGGACACAGGCAGATTCAAGACACAGGCAGATTCAAGACACAGGCAGATTCAGGACACAGGCAGATTCAAGACACAGGCAGATTCAAGACACAGCCAGATTCAAGACACAGCCAGATTCAGGACACGGATTGGCAGATTCAAGACACAGAGGCAGATTCAAGACACAGAGGCAGATTCAGGACACAGCCAGATTCAGGACACAGGCAGATTCAAGACACAGGCAGATTCAAGACACAGGCAGATTCAAGACACAGGCAGATTCAAGACACAGGCAGATTCAAGACACAGGCAGATTCAGGACACAGGCAGATTCAAGACACAGGCAGATTCAAGACACAGGCAGATTCAAGACACAGGCAGATTCAGGACACAGGCAGATTCAAGACACAGGCAGATTCAAGACACAGGCAGATTCAAGACACAGGCAGATTCAAGACACAGGCAGATTCAAGACACAGGCAGATTCAAGACACAGGCAGATTCAGGACACGGATTGGCAGATTCAGGACACAGGCAGATTCAGGACACAGGCAGATTCAGGACACAGGCAGATTCAGGACACGGATTGGCAGATTCAGGACACAGGCAGATTCAAGACACAGGCAGATTCAAGACACAGGCAGATTCAAGACACAGGCAGATTCAAGACACAGGCAGATTCAAGACACAGGCAGATTCAAGACACAGGCAGATTCAGGACACGGATTGGCAGATTCAGGACACAGGCAGATTCAGGACACAGGCAGATTCAGGACACAGGCAGATTCAGGACACGGATTGGCAGATTCAGGACACAGGCAGATTCAGGACACAGGCAGATTCAAGACACAGGCAGATTCAAGACACAGGCAGATTCAAGACACAGGCAGATTCAGGACACGGATTGGCAGATTCAGGACACAGGCAGATTCAAGACACAGGCAGATTCAAGACACAGGCAGATTCAGGACACAGGCAGATTCAGGACACAGGCAGATTCAGGACACGGATTGGCAGATTCAGGACACAGGCAGATTCAAGACACAGGCAGATTCAAGACACAGGCAGATTCAAGACACAGGCAGATTCAAGACACAGGCAGATTCAAGACACAGGCAGATTCAGGACACGGATTGGCAGATTCAGGACACAGGCAGATTCAGGACACAGGCAGATTCAGGACACGGATTGGCAGATTCAGGACACAGGCAGATTCAGGACACAGGCAGATTCAAGACACAGGCAGATTCAGGACACGGATTGGCAGATTCAGGACACAGGCAGATTCAAGACACAGGCAGATTCAAGACACAGGCAGATTCAGGACACAGGCAGATTCAGGACACAGGCAGATTCAAGACACAGGCAGATTCAAGACACAGCCAGATTCAAGACACAGCCAGATTCAGGACACGGATTGGCAGATTCAAGACAAAGAGACAGATTCAAGACACAGGCAGATTCAAGACACAGGCAGATTCAAGACACAGGCAGATTCAGAACACAGGCAGATTCAAGACACAGCCAGATTCAAGACACAGCCAGATTCAGGACACGGATTGGCAGATTCAAGACAAAGAGACAGATTCAGGACACAGGCAGATTCAAGACACAGGCAGATTCAAGACACAGCCAGATTCAGGACACGGATTGGCAGATTCAAGACAAAGAGGCAGATTCAAGACACAGGCAGATTCAAGACACAGGCAGATTCAAGACACAGGCAGATTCAGGACACAGGCAGATTCAGGACACAGGCAGATTCAAGACACAGAGGCAGATTCAAGACACAGAGCCAGATTCAGGACACGGATTGGCAGATTCAGGACACGGATTGGCAGATTCAGGACACAGGCAGATTCAAGACACAGGCAGATTCAGGACACAGGCAGATTCAGGACACAGGCAGATTCAGGACACAGGCAGATTCAGGACACGGATTGGCAGATTCAGGACACAGGCAGATTCAGGACACGGATTGGCAGATTCAGGACACAGGCAGATTCAGGACACAGAGGTAGATTCAAGACACAGATTGGCAGATTCAATTAAGTGGTCACTCGAAAGATAAGAAATGGTTATCATTTCATGTATCTAAACGTTATATACTGGTATATCTGTAACAAAACTACATATCTGAGTCGACAACGCTGGCACAGAGCAATATTGAATTCGGCATAATTATTTTGCAGTATAAATGAACTCTAATTTCTTCTATTCAGCGGCAGAGAAGCCCTATTAAATAATTAACAGGTGAAAAGCTGAAGCGGCAGTGTAAATTGAAAATTCACACACTGCCATCAGTTCACAGCTTGGGAATGGCTGCAACAGACTATTATCAGACGAAATGCAATTTATATTTAAAGAATTTCGACACCAATAATCTAATCTCGCTCTCCACATTGCGGTCGAACAAATCCTTTTTATAACAAATTTTAGTTTTTTTAATCGAAAAATGTATATATATTCATATCTTGTCCCAGTTACTGCCAAAAGTAGGAACGTGCGAATGAAAAAGGTATCTTTTACGAGCGTAACTTTGAGGTTCCCAATCTCTCCCTGAACTCCGGAATCTCTCCCTGGACTGCGGAATCTCTCCATGGACTTCGGAATCTCTCCCTGGACTGCGGAATCTCTCCATGGACTTCGGAATCTCTCCCTGGACTGCGGAATCTCTCCATGGACTGCGGAATCTCTCCATGGACTTCGGAATCTCTCCCTGGACTGCGGAATCTCTCCCTGGACTGCGGAATCTCTCCCTGGACTTCGGAATCTCTCCCTGGACTGCGGAATCTCTCCCTGAACTGCGGAATCTCTCCCTGAACTGCGGAATCTCTCCCTGGACTGCGGAATCTCTCCCTGAACTGCGGAATCTCTCCCTGAACTGCGGAATCTCTCCCTGAACTGCGGAATCTCTCCCTGGACTGCGGAATCTCTCCCTGGACTGCGGAATCTCTCCCTGAACTGCGGAATCTCTCCCTGGACTGCGGAATCTCTCCCTGAACTGCGGAATCTCTCCCTGGACTGCGGAATCTCTCCCTGGACTGCGGAATCTCTCCTTAAACTGAGGAATCTCCCTGAACTGCGGAATCTCTCCCTGAACTGCGGAATCTCTCCCTGGACTGCGGAATCTCTCCCTGAACTGCGGAATCTCTCCCTGGACTGCGGAATCTCTCCCTGGACTGCGGAATCTCTCCCTGAACTGCGGAATCTCTCCCTGGACTTCGGAATCTCTCCCTGGACTGCGGAATCTCTCCCTGGACTTCGGAATCTCTCCCTGAACTGCGGAATCTCTCCCTGGACTTCGGAATCTCTCCCTGGACTGCGGAATCTCTCCCTGGACTGCGGAATCTCTCCCTGGACTGCGGAATCTCTCCTTAAACTGAGGAATCTCCCTGAACTGCGGAATCTCTCCCTGAACTGCGGAATCTCTCCCTGGACTGCGGAATCTCTTCTTGAACTGCGGAATCTCTCCCTGGACTGCGGAATCTCTCCCTGGACTGCGGAATCTCTCCCTGAACTGCGGAATCTCTCCCTGAACTGCAGAATCTCTCCCTGGACTGCGGAATCTCTCCCTGAACTGCGGAATCTCTCCCTGGACTGCGGAATCTCTCCCTGGACTGCGGAATCTCTCCCTGGACTTCGGAATCTCTCCCTGGACTGCGGAATCTCTCCCTGAACTGCGGAATCTCTCCCTGGACTGCAGAATCTCTCCCTGGACTGCGGAATCTCTCCTTAAACTGAGGAATCTCCCTGAACTGCGGAATCTCTCCCTGAACTGCGGAATCTCTCCCTGAACTGCGGAATCTCTCCCTGAACTGCGGAATCTCTCCCTGGACTGCGGAATCTCTCCCTGGACTGCGGAATCTCTCCCTGGACTTCGGAATCTCTCCCTGAACTGCGGAATCTCTCCCTGAACTGCGGAATCTCTCCCTGGACTGCGGAATCCTCTCCCTGGACTGCGGAATCTCTCCTTAAACTGAGGAATCTCCCTGAACTGCGGAATCTCTCCCTGAACTGCGGAATCTCTCCCTGAACTGCGGAATCTCTCCCTGAACTGCGGAATCTCTCCCTGAACTGCGGAATCTCTCCCTGAACTGCGGAATCTCTCCCTGAACTGCGGAATCTCTCCCTGAACTGCGGAATCTCTCCCTGAACTGCGGAATCTCTCCCTGAACTGCGGAATCTCTCCCTGAACTGCGGAATCTCTCCCTGAACTGCGGAATCTCTCCCTGAACTGCGGAATCTCTCCCTGAACTGCGGAATCTCTCCCTGAACTGCGGAATCTCTCCCTGGACTGCGGAATCTCTCCCTGAACTGCGGAATCTCTCCCTGAACTGCGGAATCTCTCCCTGGACTTCGGAATCTCTCCCTGGACTGCGGAATCTTACCGACTTTCCAAGGAATCTCATCTAGACAGCTGAAAATTGAATCCCACTTTGAGCCGTGAGCACGGCAATGCCAATTTTGTCGGAGCGATGGGATTGGCTGCGCCAGGGCTTCTCTTATCCCGGATGCCAGAGGATAAATAAGCTGCAGACCGGTGACCAGCTGCCCGCTTCTGCATCCGCCCGACAGCGCAGTCTCTCCAGCCGGCCCGACCGAACAGGCAAATTTGACTCAAATCTGAACTCGACGACTCGCCAGCACCGCGTCATGTCGGCATCAGCTCAGCTGATTCTGCGGTTTGCCCTGCCGCTGCTGCTCCTGGCATTCGCCGCTGGGCCTCAGCTGGCCGGCTCCGCAACCGTTCCTCCCGATGTGAGGCTGGCCCTGGCAACTGCAAAATGTCATGGCAACTATCCCACAGAAGCCAAATCTTTCTAGCCACTAAATATCCTAGTAACTAAATGCCATAGCAACTAAATATCATAGCAAGTAAATCCCATAGCAAATAAACCCCATAGCAACTAACCCCCATAGCAACTAACCCCCATAGCAACTAAACACCATAGCAACTAAACACCATAGCAACTAAACCCAATAGCAACTAAACCCCATAGGAAGTAAATCCCATAGCAAATAAACCCCATAGCAACTAACCCCCATAGCAACTAAACACCATAGCAACTAAACACCATAGCAACTAAACACCATAGCAACTAAACACCATAGCAACTAAACACCATAGCAACTAAACACCATAGCAACTAAATCCCATAGCAAGTAAATCTCATAGCAAGTAAATCCATAGCAACTAAATCCCATGGCAACTAAATCCCATAGCAAGTAAATCTCATAGCAAGTAAATCCCATAGCAACTAAATCCCATGGCAACTAAATCCTATAGCAACTAAATCCCATAGCAACTAAATCCCATGGCAACTAAATACCTTGACAATCAAATCTATTCGCGGAGTGTGTGAGCAAAAAGCTCGAACTGGTGCCCATGGCCTCTCCATCATTGCAGCAGATCAGCATCCAGCAGTGCAGCGATAACCTGGTCAAAATTGTCCACTTCGTCTGCCGCAACAGGGGCGGAATCTACGATCAACGGTCCGGCTACCTGGAGCAGGCGGCTCGCTTCCTGAAGAGGGGCAAGCAGCTGGAGACCGCAGGTGAGGCCACGAGGTCACCTCGTCATCACGTGTGAGGTCAATGGCATTTGAGCTGGAGATCCGTGTGCTGCGGCTTGACGCTCATGCCTTAAAAACGTGTTGATTTGATGCTTGTCGAGAGAAAATCAATGTAGTTTATCCATAAGTCCATGGTATTTGCTGTGAGGTCCATGGTATTTGCCGTGAGGTCCATGGTATTTGCCGTGAGGTCCATGGTATTTGCTGTGAGGTCCATGGTATTTGCTGTGAGGTCCATGTTATTTGCTGTGAGGTCCATGGTATTTGCTGTGAGGTCCATGGTATTTGCTGTAAGGTCCATGGTATTTGCTGTGAGGTCCATGTTATTTGCTGTGAGGTCCATGGTATTTGCTGTAAGGTCCATGGTATTTGCTGTGAGGTCCATGTTATTTGCTGTGAGGTCCATGGTATTTGCTGTAAGGTCCATGGTATTTGCTGTGAGGTGCATGGTATTTGCTGTGAGGTCCATGGTATTTGCTGTAAGGTCCATGGTATTTGCTGTGAGGTGCATGGTATTTGCTGTAAGGTCCATGGTATTTGCCACGAGATGCACCCCTAACAGAAGGCCAAGTGAAGATCCTTGAACTGAAGTTGAGCTTACCAGAAAAAGCAGTTCAAGCACTCGCACAGCAGAGCCGCAACCCCAGCCCTTCACCCCCTGCGCCCCGCAGCCGCCGTAGCCAAGCGCCAGCGCAGCCTGTCCTCGCTGGCCTGCATGATCGAAGACGCTGAGAACATCGTGAGCAGCTGCTGCTGCCGCGAGTGCTCGCTGTCCTACCTGTACGGCTTCTGCGCCTACCCCGAGCCAGTTGGGAGAGTGACCAACTGAGTGACCAACTGAGTGACCAACTGAGTGACCAACTGAGTGACCAACTGAGTGACCAACTGAGTGACCAACTGAGTGACCAACTGAGTGACCAACTGAGTGACCAACTGAGTGACCAACTGAGTGACCAACTGAGTGACCAACTGAGTGACCAACTGAGTGACCAACTGAGTGACCAACTGAGTGACCAACTGAGTGACCAACTGAGTGACCAACTGAGTGACCAACTGAGTGACCAACTGAGTGACCAACTGAGTGACCAACTGAGTGACCAACTGAGTGACCAACTGAGTGACCAACTGAGTGACCAACTGAGTGACCAACTGACCAACTGAGTGACCAACTGAGTGACCAACTGAGTGACCGCTAAATTAACTAAGCTGTCACTGCTACACTGGAGACAAATTCAAAACACATTAAACCCTTGCGAACTGCAAGATAACAAAATAAAACAATCTCAAGTCGAGTCCCACTCAAGGGTAACCAAGCGGCTCCGCTGGACCGCGTTGCACCGACTTTGCCGATTCGAAAAAACACTTTTCGAAGGCTTCTTGGCTTCTTCGTTTTAAATCCCAAAATATGAACCGATTGTTCTCTCTAGTGTCCGCCACGGGCTGGGGAAGTCTTACAGAGCAGATTTTCTCTGAGGGTTGTGGCAGTCCGGCAGGGATAAAACTGCACTGAGTAAACTGTGGAAGCCCGGCTGTTCTGCCTGAACTTCATGGGGCAGTGCAATGGGAATTTTGATCGGTGGAGACAGATTGATGGGGATTTTGATCGGTAGGGACAGTGGGATGGGGATTTTGATCGGTAGGGACAGTGGGATGGGGATTTTGATCGGTAGGGACAGTGGGATGTGGATTTTGATCGGTAGGGACAGTGGGATGGGGATTTTGATCAGTAGGGACAGTGGGATGTGGATTTTGATCGGTAGGGACAGTGGGATGGGGATTTTGATCGGTAGGGACAGTGGGAGCCTGGGACAATTGCAAAATTCATCTGCAGTCAGCTCCATGAAAGCAGACAAAAACTTTGAACTCACTGAAGACGAGAAAGCCTCATGAGGTTTAGCAGCTCATATTTCAGTCACAGATGTCTGCAGAGCTCAGGTGCGACTGCGGCTGCGGCGCAAGGGAGGGCAGGCAGCCTGGTGCTCAGCATCGGATGCCAGCTGCTGACTCGGCAGCTCAGGCTCCCCATCAGCGGGGATCTGACTTCTGAAAGCCGACACCTCCGGCAGAGCAGCTGCGTCAGTCAGCGGCCCCCCACCTCCAGTTCCAGTTGCCTGCCGCAGCAACGCGCAGCTCTGCTTTCAGAAGAAAGCAAACCGGGATTGACAGAATTGCTGCTTCTGAATAAATCTGACAGCGGGACAGCTGAAAGTTTGGGCAAGATCTGGGTCCGAGTGGGCGCCAGCTTCAGAAGGGCGCCAGCTACAGAGAGGCGCCAGCTACAGAGAGGCGCCAGCTATAGAGGAGGCGCCAGCTACAGAGGGGCGCCAGCTACAGAGAGGCGCCAGCTACAGAGAGGCGCCAGCTACAGAGAGGCGCCAGCTACAGAGAGGCGCCAGCTACAGAGAGGCGCCAGCTACAGAGGGGCGCCAGCTACAGAGGGGCGCCAGCTACAGAGAGGCGCCAGCTACAGCTACAGAAGGGCGCCAGCTCTACAGAAGGGCGCCAGCTACAGAGAGGCGCCAGCTACAGAGAGGCGCCAGCTACAGAAGGGCGCCAGCTCTACAGAAGGGCGCCAGCTACAGAGAGGCGCCAGCTACAGAAGGGCGCCAGCTACAGAAGGGCGCCAGCTCTACAGAAGGGCGCCAGCTACAGAGAGGCGCCAGCTACAGAAGGGCGCCAGCTACAGAAGGGCGCCAGCTACAGAGAGGCGCCAGCTACAGAAGGGCGCCAGCTACAGAAGGGCGCCAGCTACAGAGAGGCGCACGCTACAACTAGTTTGACACAGAATCAAGGTAAACTCACGGAATATTTGCGCCTCAAATATTGATATTTAATCCCAACTGGATGCGGTATTTTTCTTGTTCCTAAAAAAAACTCTGGGGTTGCCGGTGCTGATATCGAGTTTTTCCAGACAGCAGGGACTGACAACAGCCTGGTGACGCGGGCAGGCAGCAGGCCAGTCTGTGCAAAATCAATCTGAGCGCTTGTGCCAGTGTGTGCAAAATCAATCTGCGCGCTTGTGCCAGTGTGTGCAAATCAATCTGCGCGCTTGTACCAGTGTGTGCAAATCAATCTGCGCGCTTGTGCCAGTGTGTGCAAAATCAATCTGCGCGCTTGTGCCAGTGTGTGCAAATCAATCTGCGCGCTTGTACCAGTGTGTGCAAAATCAATCTGCGCGCTTGTGCCAGTGTGTGCAAAATCAATCTGCACGCTTGTGCCAGTGTGTGCAAAATCAATCTGCGCGCTTGTGCCAGTGTGTGCAAAATCAATCTGCGCGCTTGTGCCAGTGTGTGCAAAATCAATCTGCGCGCTTGTGCCAGTGTGTGAGCTTAGCAAAATGACTGCAGACTCAAATTGCGCGCTTCTGTCATGCGTTCTGAGTCAGGCGTCCCGCACCATCCGTCCCGATTTATAGGGGACATTTCTTCGGCTTGCAACGCAAGAACTTTTAAAGCAGTTAAGATCCTCTCTGCATAAGCTTTAGGAGAATTTATGATCAATTTGACGCAAACAGATATGGTCGACGAGCTGATGAAATTTGGAGGCTTGGCAAGGCCGCACTGAGGTGCAGTGCTGATTGGCGCACAGGGGTGTACTGAATACACTAGAGCTTATGGGAAAAATCCGACCTACTGGCAGAACCCTTGATTATCTTGACGGTCCGGAGGGTTGGCGACTTGTGTGCCTGCATTGCTCCGTTCCGGCGCAGCAAAAGAATTGCCCTGGTAGATCAACCAGCAATTGCTTAGGTTCAGTCACCAGCCAGTGAACAGGTGACTCGCGCAGACGGTCTGTCAATTTTATTTGATTTATTAAATTTACTGTGCGCAGACGCGTGGATGATGAGGGAGGCTGAGAATTAGGCAGAGGTGCTCAGGCATGAGCTGGATTGCGCAACAGGCGATTGGCTCGGCTTTAACGATCGCATTTCATACTGAAACATTATTATAAATAATAAGTTTATATATGCTACTAAAAGCTGTCTTGCACAATAAATTATGTTAATAACAGCGGCACGCGGGGCACACAGCCACAGGGAACTCGGGAATGTACTTTTGAGCCAGACTGGCGGCACAGTGTATAATGAATAAAGTATAATGAACGTTAATAAACTCGGGCTGGAATGTTGACAGCATAATGTACTGTAAAACTTATCATAATAGCAACAGTGGTGGCGTCTCAGTGCCCATGGAAATTTCGTAACGCACGCGTCCATAGCAACCATTTCTCAATAAATCTAAATAGAAGCGGGGCGGACCCGATGCGGTTGGTAGAAAAAGTGCGCGTATTAAAACAAAAAACAGTTAAAAACCAAAATGTTCGAATCATTCAGGGCGAGAGTTTATGTACAAGTATGCAGAGCCAACCGCATCCCGGCATGCTGGGTGGACAAGCAATTGCTTTACTCCTCAATAATCCTCTCAGACAACAGACTAATAACTAACAATAAAATTAGACTTGTATAAAATAACCCTACAGTTACACAAGACGTTTGCACAGCTTCCAGTCTACATAACAGAATCTTCTTCAGTAGCATACTACTTCCGGTTCAGTAGTGTACTACTTCCGGTTCAACAGTGTACTACTTCCGGTTTAGTAGTGTGCTACTTCCGGCTCAGTAGTGTACTACTTCCGGTTCAATAGTGTACTACTTCCGGTTTAGTAGTGTGCTACTTCCGGTTCAGTAGTGTACTACTTCCGGTCCAGTATTATACTACTTTCGGTTCAATAAGTATACTACTTCCGGTTCAGTAGTATACTACCTCTAATTCACTAGTCCAATGCTTCCGTTTCGGTAGCACGTGCTACTTCCGGCTTATTGTTTACAGCACTTCCGGCAGAATTAGCATACTACTCTATATCCAACACAAATACATTGTTTTCCAATTGAACAGTTAAAAATTCACTATAATTCACAGACAGACGCAGCTAAAATGATTAGCAGAGAAGAGTTCACAGCAGGAAGTGTCTTAGAAGCTTTCCAGAAAATCCAGCCAGTTGTTCTTCACCCCGGATGGCCTCAGCCGGAGCACCAGTTTCCTGATCTCGTCGTACATGAGGATGAGGAAGCCGAAGGGCATTGCGGGCAGCCACCAGGTGAAGCGGAGGGGCTGCATCTGCAGGGCCTGGTTCAGGTAGGGCACGTAGACCATCACGATGGCCAGGCCGGTCTCAAACAGCAGCGAGAAGGACAGGAAATGATTCCACATGCCCTGCTGCAGCAGCGAGTTGCTGCGGGTCTTGCAGGCCAGCAGGTTGGCCCACTGCATCACCACAATGCTGGCAAAGAAAGCCGAGTGAGCTGTGTACTCCAGGCGCTTGCGCTGGTAATAGGACTGCGGGCAGAGCGCAGGGGCTTTGTTTGAGCTTGGATTCTTTTTTTAATACTTCCGGAAAGGTGATAAATTTGGTTACAATTTGGTTACAGTTCGCATAGCTGCAGATTCCTACCTTTGGTCCAATGCTTACCCTAAATCTACTCCCGGTTCTTTGTAGTTTCCTGCTTCCACTTTGATGTAGTTTCCTACTTCCGGCCCCATGTAGTTTCCTACTTCCGGTTCCATGTAGTTTCCTACTTCCGGTACCATGTAGTTTCCTACTTCCGGCCCCATGTAGTTTCCTACTTCCGGTTCCATGTAGTTTCCTACTTCCGGTTCCATGTAGTTTCCTGCTTCCGGTCCCATGTAGTTTCCTAATTCGGGTTCTATGTAGTTTCCTGCTTCCGGTTTCATATAGTTTCCTACTTCCGCTTCCATATAGTTTCCTACTTCCGGTCCCATGTAGTTTCCTACTTCCGGCCCCATGTAGTTTCCTACTTCCGGTCCCATGTAGTTTCCTACTTCCGGTCCCATGTAGTTTCCTACTTCCGGTCTCATGTAGTTTCCTACTTCCGGTCCCATATAGTTTCCTACTTCCGGTCTCATGTAGTTTCCTACTTCCGGTCTCATGTAGTTTCCTACTTCCGGTCCCATAAAGTTTCCTACTTCCGGTCCCATAAAGTTTCCTACTTCCGGTCCCATATAGTTTCTTACTTCCGGTCCCATAAAGTTTCCTACTTCCGGTCCCATATAGTTTCCTACTTCCGGTTCTATATAGTTTCCTATTTCCGGTTGCATATAGTTTCCTACTTCCGGTTCTATATAATTTCCTATTTCCGGTTGCATATAGTTTTGTGCTTCCGGTTCTGTATAGATGTAGGCGTATATTTTCCAACTTACGGCTCTTAGTTCCCCACTTTCAGCATAAAGTTCTATCAAAACTGCCTTGTTTCTATTGAGCCTATTGAAAATCCTTAGCCACTTCACACGTACTTAGGGGGTTCAGCAGGTCACTTCCGGTTAGCCTACTTCACAGCCGCACTCACCCACTCTTGGCCGTAGCTGTCCTCCAGGTCCACGATGCCCTCGCTGTCCCACACCCGGCGGATGCCGAACAGCCGGCGCGGCCAGAAGCCGTTCTCGGACAGCACGACGAAGTAGGTGAAGAAGCCGCCGGCCGCCTGCAAGATGCCGATGCGGGCGAAGGCCGAGCTGAGTAGCCGCTCGCTCACTAGGCGGTCCCGGCGCGGATTCCTGGGATCGCGGCGCATGATGTCGCTTTCAGCCTCCTCGTAGGCCAGGGAGACGGCCGGGGCCAGGTCGGTGCCGAGGTCGATGCACAGGATGGTGATGGTGCCCAGGGGCAGCGGGATGCTGACCACCAGGAAGGACAGGAAGCAGATGACCTCGGGCATGTTGGAGGTCAGCGTGTAGGCGATGGACTTCTTGAGGTTGTCGAACAGGATGCGGCCCTCCTCGATGCCCGTGACGATGGAGGCAAAGTTGTCGTCCGCCAGCACCATGTCGGCGACCTGCGGCGGCGGTTGGTAAAAAATGGCTGAAGCTCAGATCCCCAATCCCCTAACAGGCTCAGATCCCCTATCCCCTGACAGGCTCAGATCCCCAATCCCCTGACAGGCTCAGATCCCCAATCACCTGACATGCTCAGATTCCCAATCCCCTGACATGCTCAGATCCCAAATCCCCTGACAGGCTCAGATCCCCAATCTTCTGACAGGCTCAGATCCCCAATCCCCTGACAGGCTCAGATCCCCAATCCCCTGACAGGCTCAGATCCCAAATCCCCTGACAGGCTCAGATCCCCAATCTTCTGACAGGCTCAGATCCCCAATCCCCTGACAGGCTCAGATCCCCAATCCCCTGACAGGCTCAGATCCCAAATCCCCTGACAGGCTCAGATCCCCAATCTTCTGACAGGCTCAGATCCCCAATCCCCTGACAGGCTCAGATCCCCAATCCCCTGACAGGCTCAGATCCCAAATCTTCTGACAGGCTCAAATCCCCAATCTTCTGACAGGCTCAGATCCCCAATCCCCTGACAGGCTCAGATTCCCAATCCCCTGACAGGCTCAGATCCCCTATCCCCTGACAGGCTCAGATCCCAAATCCCCTGACAGGCTCAGATCCCAAATCCAATGACAGTCTCAGATTCCCAATCCCCTGACATGCTCTGATCCCCAATCCCCTGACAGGCTCAGATCCCAAATCCCCTGACAGGCTCAGATCCCCAATCTTCTGACAGGCTCAAATCCCCAATCCCCTGACAGGCTCAGATCCCCAATCCCCTGACAGGCTTAGATCCCAAATCCCCTGACAGGCTCAGATCCCCAATCCCCTGACAGGCTCAAATCCCCAATCCCCTGACAGGCTCAGATTCCCAATCTCCTGACAGGCTCAGATCCCCAATCCCCTGACAGGCTCAGATTCCCAATCCCTGACATGCTCAGATCCCCAATCCCCTGACATGCTCAGATTCCCAATCCCCTGACATGCTCAGATCCCAAATCCCCTGACAGGCTCAGATCCCCAATCCCCTGACAGGCTCAGATCCCAAATCCAATGACAGTCTCAGATCCCCAATCCCCTGACAGGCTCAGATCTCCAATCCCCTGACAGGCTAAGATGCCCAATCCCCTGACAGGCTCAGATCCCAAATCCAATGACAGTCTCAGATCCCCAATCCCCTGACAGGCTCAAATCCCCAATCCCCTGACAGGCTCAGATTCCCAATCTTCTGACAGGCTCAGATCCCCAATCCCCTGACAGGCTCAGATCCCCAATCTCCTGTCAGGCGCAGATCCCCAATCCCCCGACAGGCTCAGATCCCCAATCTCCTGTCAGGCGCAGATCCCCAATCCCCCGACAGGCTCAGATCCCAAATCCCCTGACAGGCTCACCTGCTTGCTGATGTCGCTGCCCGCCAGGCCCATGGCGATGCCGATGTCCGCCTGCCTGAGCGCCGGCGAGTCGCTCACGCCGTCGCCAGTGACCGCCACCACGTGACCCAGGCGCTGGCAGCTCTCCACAATGACCAGCTTCTGCTGCGGGGTGGTCCTGGCGAACACGAGCTCCCGGTGAGTGCGCACCAGCTCGTCCAGCTGGCCGCTGGTCATCTCGGCCAGGTCGGAGCCGTGAACCACGCAGGCGTCGGCCTCCCGCGGGTCCACGTGGGACGGGTCGACGCCGCGCTCCAGTGCGATGTCCTCCGCCGTCTTGCTGCGGCTGCTAATGATGTCCACGTGGCGGGCGATGGCCTTCGCCGTGATTGGGTGGTCGCCCGTCACCATGATGACCTGGACAGGTGGCGGTGAGATTCGGATGGGCAGTGGCTGAGATTCGGGTGAGACAGTGGCTGAGATTCGGGTGAGCAGTGGCTGAGATTCGGGTGAGCAATGGCTGAGATTCGGGTGGGCAGTGGCTGAGATTTGGGTGAGATAGTGGCTGAGATTCGGGTGAGCAGTGACTGAGATTTTGGTGAGCAGTGGCTGAGATTCGGGTGAGCAGTGGCTGAGATTCGGGTGAGCAGTGGCTGAAATTCGCGAGATTCGGGAAAAGCTAGCATGTCACGCTAGCAACTGCCTACTTATAAGTAGCAAAACACGAGCACGAACAGAAAAGTTCATCCCTGCGCTCTCCCAGCTCCTCACCTTGATGCCTGCGGAGCGGCACTTCTGCACGGCGTCCGGCACGGAAGCCCTGGGCGGGTCAATCATGGAGATGAGGCCGAGAAACCGGAGCCCCATGAGCGGGAAGTTCACCTCCTCGGCGTTGAACTCGTATCGCTCGTCGAATTCGTCGGCGGACAGGCGGAGGTCGCAGAAGCCGAGGACCCGCTCGCCCTGGCCGCCCAGCTCGTTGTAGGCGGCGAGAAAGGAGCGGCGCCACTGGTCGGAGGTCTGCACCTCGCGGCCGTCAACCAGCAGGTGCGAGCATCTGTCAAAGATGATCTCCGGAGCGCCCTTCATCACCAGTAGGAAGTTGGAGCCGCGCTCCCGCATCACGTGCACGGAGGCCTGGGGCGAGGCGGAGGGGTGAAGAGGCACTTCCGGTGAATATTCTTGCTTAGAGTGAAAAGTCAATACTAAGTCACTTCCAATCCAATATTCTAGTCACTTCCGGTTTCGATGGAAAAGGCAATCCAATAGTCTAGTCACTTTGGTTTAGAGGGAAAAGGCAATCCAATAGTCTAGTCACTTCCGGTTTAGAGGGAAAAGGCAATCCAATAGTCTAGTCACTTTGGTTTAGAGGGAAAAGGCAATCCAATAGTCTAGTCACTTCCGGTTTAGAGGGAAAAGGCAATCCAATAGTCTAGTCACTTCCGGTTTAGAGGGAAAAGGCAATCCAATAGTCTAGTCACTTCCGGTTTAGAGGGAAAAGGCAATCCAATAGTCTAGTCACTTCCGGTTTAGATGGAAAAGGCAATCCAATAGTCTAGTCACTTCCGGTTTAGAGGGAAAAGGCAATCCAATAGTCTAGTCACTTTGGTTTAGAGGGAAAAGGCAATCCAATAGTCTAGTCACTTCCGGTTTAGATGGAAAAGGCAATCCAATAGTCTAGTCACTTCCGGTTTAGATGGAAAAGGCAATCCAATAGTCTAGTCACTTCCGGTTTAGATGGAAAAGGCAATCCAATAGTCTAGTCACTTCCGGTTTAGATGGAAAAGGCAATCCAATAGTCTAGTCACTTCCGGTTTAGATGGAAAAGGCAATCCAATAGTCTAGTCACTTCCGGTTTAGATGGAAAAGGCAATCCAATAGTCTAGTCACTTCCGGTTTAGAGGGAAAAGGCAATCCAATAGTCTAGTCACTTCCGGTTTAGAGGGAAAAGGCAATCCAATAGTCTAGTCACTTCCGGTTTAGATGGAAAAGGCAATCCAATAGTCTAGTCACTTCTCGCCTCACCTGGAATTTGTTGGCGCTGCTGAACGGAACCTCGCAAATCTTGGGATGTTGGCGCCGGAACTCCGGCACGCCGCCCACGCACCACTCCATGTACTTGAGCAGCGCGGACTCGGAAGCGTCGCCAATGCAGTCCCGCTGCAGAATCGGCTTTTCCTCTTCGCCGGCTTTGAACTCCGCCCGGCTGCACAGCATGGCGCACCGGCTGAGGGCTACCCAGTCAGGGGACTGCGGAGGCGCCGGGGCCGCGCCTTCGCCCATCTGGACCTCCGCGATGCGGCCGCTCTGCCAGGTGTGCGTCACCGTCATCCGGTTCATTGTCAGCGTGCCTGGCGGGGGCGGCATGTGGTTTTTTAGTTGAACTCAAGTCTGTTGCTAGGCAGTTGCTATGTGGTTTTTTAGGTGAACTCAAGTCTGTTACTAGGCAGTTGCTATGTGGTTTTTTAGGTGAACTCAAGTCTGTTGCTAGGCATTTACTATGTGGTTTTTAGGTGAACTCAAGTCTGTTGCTAGGCGGTTGCTACGCGGTTTTACACCCTCAATAGTCTAGCAATCCCGTTCGCCATCGCTCCCACGCCAGACTCACCGGTCTTGTCCGAGCAGATGACGCTGGTGGCGCCCAGAGTTTCCACAGCCTCCAGGTTGCGGACGAAGCAGTTCTTCGAGGCCATGCGCTGGGCGGTGAGGGTCAGGCAGACGGTGACGGTGGCCAGGAGGCCCTCCGGGATGTTGGCCACGATGATGCCGATGAGGAAGATGATGGAGTCCAGCCAGTCGTACTGCATAGCGAAGGAGGCGATGAAGAAGGCGGCGCCCATCAGCACGGCGATGACGGTGACGATGTTGATGAAGCGCTCGATTTCCCGGCCGATGGGGGTCTGGCGGGCGTCCAGCCCGGAGGCCAAGTTGGCGATGCGCCCGATGAGGGTGGCGTCACCAGTGCGGATCACAATGCCGATGCAGTTGCCTGGTGGGGGTGGTGAAATTCCAGCTCAGGCTCATGTGCTCAATCGCAGCGGGTCTGAAGACAGTGGGATAAAATCCCCATCTCAGGTGCCTCTCTCCCTGAAGCCAGTGGGATAAAATCCCCATCTCAGGTGCACACTCCCTGAAGCCAGTGGAATAAAATCCCCATCTCAGGTGCACACTCCCTGAAGCCAGTGGGATAAAATTCCCATCTCAGGTGCTCACTCCCTGAAGCCAGTGGGATAAAATTCCCATCTCAGGTGCTCACTCCCTGAAGCCAGTGGGATAAAATTCCCATCTCAGGTGCTCACTCCCTGAAGCCAGTGGAATAAAATTCCCATCTCAGGTGCTCACTCCCTGAAGCCAGTGGGATGAAATCCCCATTTCAGATGCTCACTCCCAGCGGGTTTGACGCCACAAAGGATAAAATCCCCATTCTTGGGCACTTACCCTCAACAGCGTAGGTAGAGAAGAACGCCAGGTTCTCTGTCTCCAGCGGGTTCTCGCTAGTGTACTCCCTGGAGCGCACCTGGGGATCGGACTCGCCAGTCAGACAGGAGTTGTCCACCTTGAAGCGCTGCGCATTGATGATGCGGACATCGGCTGGCACCTGGTCACCGGCGTTGATCTCGACGATGTCACCGCGGACGAGTTTGGAAGTGAGGACGCGGCGCTTCTCGCCGTCGCGC
This sequence comes from Macrostomum lignano, assembly GCA_002269645.1. Lineage (NCBI taxonomy): Eukaryota > Metazoa > Platyhelminthes > Macrostomidae > Macrostomum > Macrostomum lignano. The sequence continues at coordinate 247,539 of NIVC01000225.1, forward strand.
AGCACGAGCGCCTGCTGGGGCAGGCTCTCCTTGAACTTGTCGATGATCTGGGCGGACTGGTGCTCCTGCGGCGGACGGCGGAGTGACAGATTTGTGACTCTGGGCGCGTCGCACATTCTTTATTTAACACAACTAACTGACTGACTGACTGACTGACTGACTGACTGACTGACTGACTGACTGACTGACTGACTGACTGACTGACTGACTGACTGACTGACTGACTGACTGACTGACTGACTGACTGACTGACTGACTGACTGACTGACTGACTGACTGACTGACTGACTAACTGACTGACTGACTGACTGACTGACTGACTGACTGACTGACTGACTGACTGACTGACTGACTGACTGACTGACTGACTGACTGACTGACTGACTGACTGACTGACTGACTAACTAACTAACTAACTAACTGACTGAATAACTAAGTAACTAACTAACTAATTTAACTAACTAAATAACTGACTAACTAACTAACTAACTAACTAACTAACTAACTAACTAACTAACTAACTAACTAACTAACTAACTAAATATCTAACTATCTAACAACTTAGTAACTGACTGAGAAAACTAAATAATAACTTTTGACTTGGGAAAGATTAGCCAGAATTCGAAACCGGCCTTTCAACACTTGGCGTCAAGCAAAAAGGCGCTTAACTCGAAATTCAGGTGCTGCCCAGTCCGAATTCGAATGTCTGTGGCCAGGGCTGCAGCAGTGAGAAGGGCCGCCGCTAATCCCAGTCCATCAAGTCTCCGCGGCGTTAATTCTCCATTAGTGGCGAGTCGCACCTGTCTTTGGGGCGCCCGTCAGCCATGTCAGCCTCGGCAGACTGACTGACTGACTAACTAACTAACTAACTAACTAACTAACTAACTAACTAACTAACTAACTAACTAACTAACTAACTAGCTAACTAACTAACTAACTAACTAACTAACTAACTAACTAACTAACTAACTAACTAACTAACTAACTAACTAACTAACTAACTAACTAACTAAAAGGTGAAACTAAATTTAGGGACTCACCTGGTAGTAGGAGAAGCCACCGGTCACAGCGACCACCACCACCAGTACGATGCCGATGTACAGGTTGTCTGCCGGCGGGCTTTCGTAGGCGCCGAACTCCACGCCGTAGGCGATGAAGCAAAGGATGGCGCCAATGAGCAGCAGCAGGGAGAAGCCGCTGAAGACGGTCTTGGCGATTTGAACCCACTGCGGCGCGGCGGACGGCGGCGTCAGCTCGTTCGGGCCCTCCTGGGCGAGGCGCGCGTCGGCGTCCTCCTGCGGCAGGCCGTGCGACTCCGAGGACTGCATGTAGTCCATGAGCGCCGCAAGGTCCATGCGGTGCTCGTCCATCTCGAACTCCTGGCGGAGGTCATCTGTGCGGTGCGGCCGGCCAGTGCGAGAGCCCTTCTCGCCGCGAAGGGTTTCGGCGCGGACTGCCTGCCGGAAGCTGTTGTCTCTCTGTGGTGCAAGATTTATGAGGCGGAATTAATTTTGGCATTCTTGAAGAATATAAAACACAACTAGAGTTTTAGCCATGTTATTGCCATAAGCACAGATATAAACATAGGAAGTTTACCTTGCATAAGCCTAAAATATTAATATAAGTCTTTGTCTACAATCATGATGTAAATCTAAACTTGTAGCAAGAGTGAATTCATTGCTAAAAACAATGCTAAATAGCAAAAAAGCTTTAGATCATCTTAGTTACTCATATTCAAACTGCCAAAGAAGCAGGTTAGAGTCATGAAAAAATATAAAGTACATTGTTATCAATAAATTTAAAACTTTTATTTTTGAGAAAAAAATGCTATATATTGTGCTTATTTAAGTAAATGGAGAAAATAAAAATTGATTTCTATAAAGAGGGTTTATTTCAAGGAGGCTAAATATACAAATAGGAATATACTATTTTTAACAATATCAAACATAGGAAAAAAATTTGTACAAGTCTAAATCAAAAGCTGTAGCTAATATAACCAGGCATTTACTATAAAATTATGCTTGGATTTTTTCCAGACAGCTTGGATTTGATTTTATGAATCATAATTCATTTGAAATATTTTTCTTTTGCTTAATGACCAATTGTGAAAGGTAAATAAAATTAACCAACTTGTTTGTCATTGGAAAAATATACTGTTATAATACAGAAACTACCAAGTAGAACGCGCTATTGGTAAAAAATAATTATTCTCTAATTTAACTTCAAATTTTCCAGTCCAGTGTCATGTAGTAATATCTAATTGATTTTTATAAATGTACAAATAACTTATAACGAGAGAAGAAACAAAATGCTGGAAATCCTGTGGCTAGGAATTTCATAGCAAAAACCCTTTAGTATAGGAATTACTGAGCCAACTTCCCGCTGTTCCAAGCTATATTGCTAGGTCTAGGTACAATGCTTGCAAAGTCATTTAACTTTTCGTTGGGTCTAGCGAAAAGAACCATGAAGTTGGAAACAGAAAAAATCTGCCTGGAACTAGGGGTAAACATACAATTAAATATTACTATGTGAAGTTACAATTAAAATTATAAAGTTAATAAGAACGCTAATAAACTTACCCCGTCATCCATTTCCGGGTACAAGTAAGAGAAATGAGGATTTGTCAACTGATTTGAATTTACACCGCGTCTTATATGTTAACCCCAGCAATCAGTTTAACAAAGTAAAAAAATAAGCTTCAAAAATTATTATTTAAGACGTTTAATGTGTTTTTTAAAGCGTTTTAATATTAGACCACTCTTATTTGCAAAATTTTGCAACTAGTTAATTTGCGAATAATCCCGTGACTTGGCAAACTTCATGAGCTGAAAAAAACTATACTACAAATTACTTTACTATGATGTAATGCAAGCAAATGAAATTATACATGCTTTATTCACAATCGACTCGAAACGCAACCAATATTCTTTCCTGCGAAAAGCTAGACGAGAAGTTAGTTTGATCACTATCGAAGCAGTTGAAAAATGACTTTGATCTAATAATTTCTTGTAAAGAAACTACTTATCGATAAATAAAAGATAACTCAGTACTGATTAAATACATACCGGTATACAGTAACATTTAGCAACAGTAATTGGGCTTATACCAGATTTTTTACGTGATAACGTTACGTACATCTACCGGATGGCACAAGCAGTTGTGCAAACTGCAGCTATCTAACCGCATATGTCGTTCATCCTTTCTGTCAAAGCTTACTTAATTAAATGTTTATGCATCAAAGATTCGTCCTTTGAATAAAATCTGTTTTAAAGCTCTTGAGCCGATCAATGGATGCGTCCCATGCTCGATCTACTGCACCTGTATACATTGTGGCTCGTACCTGTACTGCGCGCAGCAATTCAAGCTAAGCAGTCAGTTGCAAACCAATTACTGCATGTCAAAAAATTATTTTTCGTCTACAAAAAGCTCTCGAGAGCAGCCAATTCATTCAAGCTCGGGTTGCGAGAAAGCGGCTGAGTATCAAAGCAAAGCTGCTCTTTGTGAGAAGGAACTGGCGGAGGTCCGCATCTCAACAATCCGGAGAGACCGAGCCGTAGCAATTTTTGCTTTCAAGCTGCCGAATCTCCCATTGTTTTTTTCTATACAATGACGCTGGAGTGACTCATTTGCATGCATCTGCGTGACGCTCTCGAATTTGCTCCTTTCTAGTTGTTCTGGAAAGAGCGACTAAAAACGGGAACGCAAAAATGCGGAGGCGGAGACAAAAAGCGCGATTTGATTCGCTGCCGGGGCGACCACCAATTGATGGCTTGCTGGAGAGTTGCAGCGTTGGCAGCGTTGAAAAGTGCTTTTTCTGTCTCAAAAATCCACACTCATTTTTAACGCTTTGAGCCCTTCTGTCACATAGTGGAGCATCGAGACTGACATTTGTTGTAGTTCAGCGCTTTTCCAATAGAGGAATTAAAAAAGAAGACATGCAAATTCTCGCACTGTCAGTTGCCACCCTCGCCATCGCTGCTGCAGTCGCTGCCGCTGCGACCGCCGATCAATGGGAAAAAGTGGAATCTGGAGACGGGCTGATGGTGGGGAAGAACGCCTGGGAGCGAGGCTCCCGCCTGGGCAAGCGCGAGTGGCAGCGAGGCTCCCGCCTGATGGGCAAGCGCGAGTGGCAGCGAGGCTCCCGCCTGGGCAAGCGCGATTGGCAGCGAGGCTCTCGCCTGGGCAAGCGTGAGTGGCAGCGAGGCTCCCGCCTGGGCAAGCGCGAGTGGCAGCGAGGCTCCCGCCTGGGCAAGCGCGAGTGGCAGCGAGGCTCCCGCCTGGGCAAGCGCGATTGGCAGCGAGGCTCCCGCCTGGGCAAGCGCGAGTGGCAGCGAGGCTCTCGCCTGGGCAAGCGCGATCGGCAGCGAGGCTCCCGCCTGGGCAAGCGCGAGTGGCAGCGAGGCTCCCGCCTGGGCAAGCGCGATTGGCAGCGAGGCTCTCGCCTGGGCAAGCGCAACTACATCGAAGAGTAAAAATGAAAGCACTCCCCCGAACCTTGAGCACTAAATGCAGGATGATATTACAGACAGGGTTTAAAGTTTCATATCGAATGTCGGTGCCATCAGAGATACTCCCGCGGCTTTATGCTCTTGACAAATAAAATTTGTTTGGTTTTGACTGAAGCAACTTAATCAGTTTGAAAGAAGTTCGCAGCATAGAACCTTTCTTTCTCTGCCTTTGTCTTTTCTCGACCTGAGAAGCGTCAACAGCCAATGACCAGCTGTGTTGATTCAGACATGCTCAAATGTACTTTAGATCTGAGAGAGACTTTTACAGAAATTGACTTTGCTTATACTCTACGAGTATATTACAAAAAGATGTTTGAGAATGTACATCATTTGTTATGGCTTTGGTGGTTTTATAGAAACTGGGATACAGGTACAATTAGTGTACTTTGAGGGCTCTTGCCCTACAGAAGGAGCCGGCATAAAAATGTTTTTTTCTGTTGAAGAGAGCAAGATTCTAAGCAACCGGAATGAAAAAGCAAGCCTTCTGCATGCAATATTTCAAAAATTATGGAGCGTTTTGAAACTCGGCTGTCAAAAAATCCACACGATTTGATAGTGGCATTCCATGGACAGCTGAAGTAGGACACTGCTCTCGGCTTTCTTAGAAATGAGCCGGCAAAGAGCGGATGCTCCAGAGAGCGCATAGCGCTAAAAGAAGATGTGCCATAGACAGATTTTTTCGAGAATATTCAGGTTTCTACAGATCACACTAAATGCACTGCTTCTATCGAAGTGATCGAAATTGTGAAATTTCTTCTAAGCACTTTTGGAGCTGTCCATTGATTACGCGCCTCATTAACCTGATTTGAGCATTATCAGCAGCTTCGGATGCTATTAAAGTGTTGGCACTCGCCTATCAGGAATTACGGGGAACAGATCGGGGTTTATTTTAGTCGATCAAATGCAAGCTTTTTCCGTTTTTGGGGCTGGTCTCGCCCTCCCACGCAGGAGCTCTGTGGGACGCATTCCATACATGGGGATGGCTTAGATAGCCAGAGCACGCGACTCAATTGCTCAATAGCAGAAGTGGGCTGCATGTCGCACGTAGCTGCAGACACTGATGCAGCATAGAAAGTGCTCTGCAGAGCTCTCGAACCTAATGGACAGAAACTGCTCAAATAATATTGCAGATTGAATCCTGATGCCTCAGTATCAGTGCATTGATGCGAGGCGAGCTGCGTACTAACAGGCAAATGCAATATTAATAATGGCTTTCTCCGGCACTATGGGCAGTGACAGAGACTGACCCTGGTAATTGGATTTCTCTGCGCTGCAGTAAAAGCTGTCATTGAATTTCAACCAACTCTCTCTCTCTCTCTCTCTCTCTCTCTCTCTCTCTCTCTCTCTCTCTCTCTCTCTCTCTCTCTCTCTCTCTCTCTCTCTCTCTCTCTCTCTCTCTCTCTCTCTCTCTCTCTCTCTCTCTCTCTCTCTCTCTCTCTCTCTCTCTCTCTCTCTCTCTCTCTCTCTCTCTCTCTCTCTCTCTCTCGTTAGCTAAAAAATGAAGCGAGCCAAGCGGCGAGGCGGATTTTAAAGGGTTTGGCGTGGAGTTATCAGAATATATCTGAGTATGAGTCTGGCGATGTAGATCACCTGGGGAGTAGCCAAAGGCGCAGACGCTAAAATCATATGGTGCATCCGAGGGCTGTGTACGACTGTGGGAAGGGTTCTCCTGTACTCCGTGCACCCCTGCACCCCTGGTACTGATACAACTGATTTAGGTATGTGCTAACCACTATCATCTCTGCTTAACTTTCAGCGCATTCAGCGGGTCGCAAGCCGAGTGGGTTGGCGAAGAGTTTCCACCAGACTCGCTCAGTTACTGAGGCCAATTCCAATGGTTTCATTGTGCAGTCTTTATTTCAACTGGCTCAACATTTGGTCTGAGTCTGTCTCGAGTCCCAGCACTTTTCTAGCCATTAGCAAGCATTGGCAATCATTAGCAATCATTAGCAATCATTAGCAATCATTGGCAATCATTAGCAATCATTGGCAATCATTAGCAAGCATTGGCAATCATTAGCAATCATTAGCAATCATTAGCTATCATTGGCAATCATTAGCAATCATTGGCAATCATTAGCAATCATTGGCAATCATTGGCAATCATTAGCAATCATTAGCAATCATTAGCAATCATTGGCAATCATTAGCAATCATTGGCAATCATTAGCAATCATTGGCAATCATTAGCAATCATTAGCAATCAATAGCAATCATTGACAATCATTAGCAGTCATTGGCAATCATTAGCAATCATTAGCAATCATTGACAATCATTAGCAGTCATTAGCAATCATTGGCAATCATTAGCAATCATTGGCAATCATTAGCAATCATTAGCAATCTTTAGCAATCATAGCAATCATTAGCAATCATTAGCAATCATTAGCAATCATTAGCAGTCATTAGCAATCATTGGCAATCATTAGCAATCATTGGCAATCATTAGCAATCATTAGCAATCTTTAGCAATCATAGCAATCATTAGCAATCATTAGCAATCATTAGCAATCATTAGCTATCATTAGCACATGATTGTCAATGATTGCTAATGATTGCTAATGATAGCTAATGATTGCCAATGATTGCTAATGATAGCTAATGATTGCTAATGATTGCTAATCATTAGCAATCCTTGACAATCATTAGCAATCATTGGCAATCATTAGCAATCATTGACAATCATGTGCAAGGCGCTGGTTTGGCAGGCAGCGGCGAGACGTCCCCGCAGCGCCAGTGATTGATGGCTCGGGACAGTCCAGGCCGAAGAACAGCCCCATTTGTGGCTCTTGGCACGCAAGCAGCTCGAGAGCCGCTGCAGGGAGGGAGACTGGTAGACCTTCTGCTACAGGCTCTAAATTAATGCAGTCTTGTTGAACCACACCCTAGCAACTAAAGCTGGCTATATTTAGCGACCTTGCACTAATTCGACCAAGGCGTCTGCATCAGTACTGCTACTGCGAGCAGCCCATTTGCATGCCAGAGCTGACCAGCCAGATATTTCCATGCTGATTCAAACTGAATTCAGCGATAAAAACAAACCATTTTTCTATTGAATTCCAACCGTCCCAGTTTTATTACCTTGCGAGAGAATCGATTCGTGTATTGTGTTTAGGACGATGGGGGCCTCCATCGAGTCGGTTGAGTGCCAACTAAATCGGTGCATTTTGCCAAATCAATCCGAGCATCTGAGCAGAGCTGTCAGGTTGGGTGTGAGACCCGCGAGCAGCCACTCCAATAATTGGAGCAAGCGCTGCTCAGTGAGAACCCCGAGCTTGCAACAATTCTGCCAGCCAGCTCATTTCGTGAGTAGCTTTAAAAGCGGCTTGCCCTTTCCAATTAAAATTGAAGGAAGACAGCTCAGCGGTAACCATGAGGGCCGCCCACTCCAATGCACAGTGTGTGTGCATGCCCGACTACAAGGGGCCACTGAAGTAATGTACATATCCTGTGCGTGCTCGGGGCATGACTACCGCCTTCTCGATGTCTGCAGGTTCCCTGCGGCCTGCGAACCAGCTCTTGTGCACCTGGAGATCCCGAGCCTCCACAGCTCTTGTCCACCTGGAGATCCCTGAGCCTCCACAGCTCTTGTCCACCTGGAGATCCCCGAGCCTCCACAGCTCTTGTCCACCTGGAGATCCCTGAGCCTCCACAGCTCTTGTCCACCTGGAGATCCCCGAGCCTCCACAGCTCTTGTCCACCTGGAGATCCCTGAGCCTCCACAGCTCTTGTCCACCTGGAGATCCCTGAGCCTCCACAGCTCTTGTCCACCTGGAGATCTCCGAGCCTCCACAGCTCTTGTCCACCTGGAGATCCCCGAGCCTCCACAGCCTCAGAGGGAAAGCGCTTCTAAGGAATTTCAAATTTTCACCAGCACGGCTTGTAGCGCCTGTCTTTGCGCATCTGCGGTGAAGTCTGCAGAAAATAATACGCTGATACAATTCTGCCACTTTATTATCGAGACACAGAGGCGTCTTAACGAAAAAGACTGTCGGAAAATAGGAAATGTTGGAAGCAACTTTGAGGGATCTGTCTGTAATTTTGCTGGTCAAAAAAGGGATTGCACCACATCCACAGAAATAAGAACAAATTTTTATTGCGTCAATAAATTTATAAACCAGAAATTCCCGAATACCGCAGATTTTACACTAACTAATTAGCATAATGAGGAATTAGCAAGTAGATTGGCCTTCGCTGCCAAGCGTCAGTTTTAAGTTACTAATGTAGTCAGCCAGCTGTATTGTTCACAGGTGCTGAGGATCTGAAATGGGGTGGGAAAATTAATAATTAAGTCAACTGGGGTTGAACTCTGCCGTTTTGAATGTGGGGAGCCGATACTCGTATTCGAGCATGCTGTGGCGATAGTGCGAATGGGTGAGTAATGGGAGATAGGAGAACTCAATCAATAACTCAATCACTTGGTCATTGACCTCACCTCTTCAGGCGTCTTCTACTTGGCGGCCTTGTACTTCTACTTGGTCTCTTTCTTCTCTTTCTTCTCTTTCTTCTCTTTCTTCCCTTTCTTTTCTTTCTTCTCTTTCTTCTCTTTCTTCTCTTTCTTTTCTTTCTTCTCTTTCTTCTCTTTCTTCTCTTTCTTCTCTTTCTTCTCTTTCTTGCCTTTCTTCTCTTTCTTGCCTTTCTTCTCTTTCTTTTCTTTCTTCTCTTTCTTCTCTTTCTTCCCTTTCTTCCCTTTCTTCTCTTTCTTCTCCTTATCGCCCTTCTCGCCCTTCTTCTTGGCCTTGGGCGCCTTGGAAATCTTGTCGTCAGACAGTTTGATCTCCTTCTGGGCCTGGGCGATCCTGCCATTGACCTTGGCCAGACGCCGTTTCAAGATGTCCTTGTCACTCCTGCGAGAGAAGTAAGCGATGTAGCTGATGTGCCTGGACACCTTCTCGGCAGTCTCAAGGAGGTCCTTGAAATCTTCGATGCACTTCTCGGCGAGCTTCTGGTCTCGCTTGGCCCGGGCCTTGTTGGAGGCGACAATGAGCTTGTCGGTCATGCTGTCGGCTTTGCTGGTGGCCTTCTTCAGCTTGACCGCTTCCTTGTCGGCGAGTTTTCGCGCGTCCTTGCGGCGGATGCGCGGCACGGAGTCGGAGGCCGAGCGGACCAGGCGGCGCAGTGGCCGCATGATGCTCAGGACGATGTCTGACACCTCGGAGGCCTGGCGGACAACCTCCAGCGAGGCTGCGAGAATTTGGTAGTCGGGTTACGTTGGGTTAGGCTTGTAATCTTGCCTATGTTTAGTGACACGGCAGCCGATAATTTGTACGCAATGAACCTACTATTTGATACGCTCACGGATCGATGGATTCCAGCTTACCGTATGGCATGAATTGTGCGCAATGAACCTACTATTTGATAAGCTCACGGATCGATAGATTCCAGCTTACCGTATGGCAGAGTGGAGAAGCTGGATGAGTCAATCTTCAGTTTGGTTTTTCCAACCTTCAGCTTCAATTCCTCCTCTTCCACCAGCGACTTGAGCTTCTCGATCTTGCTGCTGCGCACCAGGCCGGAGACGAGCAGCTTTCGGGACACGTACAGCTTGCGGATGGTGTAGGGGTGAATCCGCAGCGCCTTGGCAAGGCCGTTCCTCACGGCGCTCAAGAATTTGCTCTTCTGCTTCTGAGAGTCGCCAACAGTGGAAACGTATGAGCCCTTGACGGTGAACTCGAACTGAGCCAGGTCCTTGGCTGCAGGGGTTTGAAATGGTTATTTAAGAAGAGCCCTGTCGGTTTTAACTTGTTTTGAGCAGGGAAATCATCAACATTGACTTACGATCGACCTTCTTGAAGCCCATCTCCTCCCAGTTGATCTCAACGTTTCGCGACAGCAGATCCCGGATCTTGTCTGCAATTGGTTGTTCAGTTATAAAGTCCGTTGTTGGTCATTACCGGAATGAGTAGAAAACCGAGCACTTACTGGTATATTTCGCCTTCATCGAAACCTTGTTAACTTTTCCAACTCTGCAGGTGGCAGAGATGATGTCATCTACGAACTGCGGCTCGACCAGCTCGCTGAATGTGCTTGTCTTGAAGCTGTGGATGCCGTGCGGCACCGTTGCAATGCTGTCGAGCTGCTTTTCCTGGATGTCATCGCCAACTCCGACGGTGATGATTCGGCAGCCCAAGGCTTTGACCTTCGCGGCCTCCTTGATCGGGTCGACCTTGCTGTTGGAGGCTCCGTCGGTAACCAGAATGACGACACTCTCGACGCCCTTGCTCTCGCCACCCCGATAGCCATTGACCTTGTTGAGCAGAAAGCGGCGGAAGGCCTTGATGGCGTCTCCGGTGTAGGTGGAGCCTGGAGAATATTCCATCTCCATCACTCGAGTGGTCATGGAGTCCAGGTGGTAGTGGGCGACGTAGTTGAAGATCACCTTCATTCTCTGCACGCTGGAGAACTTGAGCAGAGCCACGTGCGTGTTGTCGCGAGAAACGTCCAGCTTCTTTGCTACGGCAACAATAAAGCGCCGAATGTGCTCGAAGTTCCTGCCGCGAACGGAGTCAGAGGAGTCGATTAGGAAAGCGACGTCCATGCGCTTGCTGCAGGTGCGCTTGCACTTGGCCGATCCCGTCCACAGAATGTCATCGCACTGGTTGCGGCTGTTGACTCGCTGGGTGTACACTTTGATTGGCACAATCTTGCCATTGCAATGGCCAGTTTCCACCGCCGGCTTGGGGCAAGAGCAGCGGATCTCCTTGGTGCGTCTGCGTTGGATGCAGCCGCGAGTGAGGCGGTTGAACTCGTAGAAGGTCTCATACATGATCTTGAAGTTGTTCACACACGGCAGGTATTTGCGGGTGGGCTTTGGGCAGGCTGAAATGCATTCATCAGTGATAGTTTTTTCATTCGACAAGACGGAATGCCATAAATTGTTTAAAAACTTACCGCATCTCGCAGTCTTAGTCTTAGTCACTGCTTTGCAATGACCGCCAGATTCGCCACCACTGATCAGCTTGTACTGCAGAATGGTGGTCTTCCTGTACTGGTTCTCGCATTTGCCAATGGTTTTCTTCGGACCGGGGCAGCCACAGCGGACTCTACTGTCCTTGGAGGAGCTTTCGCAAATGCCCTTCTTTTTATTTAACTTGAAGTAGGTAGTCGTAATTTTTTTAAACATTTTTTCGCACGGACCCGCCTTTGTGTCCGGCTTCGGACACGCGCAGCGCACCTTCTTAAAGTCCTGCTTCACAACCTTCTTGCAGCCGTAGCCCTTGGGCACGTACTCAACCCGGTGGATGGATTTGTAGTTGCCGACGCAGTCGCCATTGATTAAATACGGGTGCGGGCACACTGCAATTTCGGGCAATACAGAGTTAAGCAAGCTGGGTTATTAGCTTGAGTAATCCATCAAAGACACTCACGTGGCCTCTCGCAGTGGAAGGTGAGAACTCGGGCAACCAGGCCGTGGATGTCCTGGAACTCGCGCAGGCCGAAGATGAACACGCGGCCCTCGGGTCCGGCCAGCTTGGCCAGCTGGGCCCTGTTCTGCTTGGACTGCTCGCCGATGGCGATCGTGACGAAGAAAACGCCAGACCGCCTGACCAGCTTGGACTCGTAGAACTGGTCAACCTCGCCGTTGGATTCGGCACCGTCCGTGAGCAGGATGGTGACGTGGGGCACGTCCTCTCGCATGCCGGCGTGCTTCTGCCACATCTTGGTGCGCACCTCGTGCAGCGCCTCGCCGAGGAAGGTGAGACCGGGCTCGTACTGCATGGCCTCGATCTTCTTCAGGATCTCCTCGTGCGAGTTGTGCTCCCAGCTGTTTAGGTCCATGACAATCTTGTTCTTGTGGCTAAAGCGCATCACGCCGATTCGCTGGCGCTCACCGTTCTTCATATAGAACTGCTGGACAACGTCGCGAACGAAGTTTTTCATGATGTAGAAGTTGTGCTCGGTCACGGTCAGGGACGAGTCCAGCATGAAGATCACGTCGGCCTTCTGAATGCAGACTGAGAAGTTTGAGAGAGTTTACCTTAGATGGATTCTTGCTTGAAAGTTGAAAGGAGAAAAGGTGCGCTTATTTTCTAGCATAGCCTTGCATCCGCGCCAGTTACTCACTGGGAACGTTCGGGCAGTCACTGGGGTGCACGCATTTGCCCTTGTGCAGCAGGAAGTACGGCCGGCACTCGCACTGCGGCCGTCGCTCCTTGGGGCACTTGCTGAACAGCACGGGCTCGTTGCAGGTCCTGGGGCAGCCGGAGCCGCGCACTCGGAAATACTGGTGCCCGGGGCAGGGCGTGGGTTCGTTGCACTTTCCCTTGTAGTAGTACTTCTTGCCGGTGCACACTGCGGGTAGGCAATGCGGCAGAAAGAAATTGGTCGGGCTTCAAATATTTGCCCGAATTCCACTTGTGTGGATATGAGCTCCACTATTCATTCAATCTGAAAAAGAGGATCTGACACTACTGGGAAGAACCAGTTTGATTCGGATCCTTACTCTTCACGCAGCGGCCATCCTTGGTCTTCTTGAAGCCGGGGTCGCAGCCGACTTTGTAACATTTTCGGTCAGAGCGCAGCTTGTAGCCCTTGGGGCACTTTATGGCTGAAATTCGAGACGTGAAATCCTCGTGAGCGCTCATAGCTAATCCCAGCTGAGTCTCACCACCTGCACTGGGCCTGCCTGCCTACCTTTCTTGCAGATGTCTCGGAACAGGATCTGGCCTGGAGGGCAGTACTTGCGCACCTTCGGCATGCATTTGCCATCGAAGAATTCCGTTTTGGGCGGACAGTCGACTGAATGTTTTTTGTTGCAATGGGCGGAGGAATTGAGTAGGGAATGGAAAAACTGATTGGCATGGATGCGAAGTCAGGCAATCAATTTAATTGAATTCAGTTTAATGCAACAGAATATTTTAACTGCAGTGTTCTGCGAAAAAGGAATGCAATGATAAATAAAATCTCTGCTTTGCACTGCACTGTGGCAACAAGGCGGATTAAGCTGGGCTACATTTGCTTGAATTGAAAGCAAAGCAGATGCTGGAACTGCACTGTGAACAATGGAGTAGCAAAAGGTAGGATTTCGTTTTAGGATACGGCTGCGAGGGGAGATCAATTCGCCTCACCTTTTCTGCAGGTGCAGGTGGCTTTGTTCAGCGCCAGGCCCTTGCGGCAGCGCATTTTGCATTCGCACCGGCAGTCGCTCTTCTGGTCAAAGTTTCGGCCCGGGCACTTCTTCTTGCACTCTACAAGTCAATTAGACAGCTTTGGTGGAGCACTGGAGCTTGTTTCAGTCAAGGGGATTGGGGATTAACTTCTTGCGCAAGGCAAGGCTTTGGAACTCAATATTTACCACAGGCACAGAGCTTAGCGTTGAGTTTCTTTTCTCCTTTGCAGGATTTCTTGCAGACCTTGGCCTTCTTGGGCTTCGAGGGCACGTGTCGGGGCACGCAGACGCAGCCCTTGACGAGGATCTCCGACTCCTTGCAGCTCTTCCTGCAGTCATCGCTGACGGACACGTTGGGGACGCACTTGCACGGGACCACCAGCATAAAGCCCTTGGGGCATTTCAGGCTGCACTTGGGTTTCACTGGAATTGAGGGAGCAAAATTCATACTGCTCATGCTGCTCAAAGCAAAATACGCGCTGCTCAGTGCTCAAACGACGCTTCTGACTCACATGGGACGCACTCTCGGGCGATCATCTGCAGTCCCTTGCCGCAGGACTTGAAGTCTTTAACCGAGGCAGCCTTGCCGCCTTCGCACAGGATGTCGGTGATAACCTTGCCGACTTTGCCGAGGTCTTCGAAATCGTTGACAACCGTGACGTACTTCTTATTGCTGGCCAGCTTCTCCAGGGCGCTCCTGGAGATGCCGGTGCCGATGCCGAGCGCCAAGACGGAGGCGCCCATCTTGCGTAGCTTGTTGGACTCGGCAACGGGGTTGGCGCGGCCGTTGGCGCGACCGTCGGTAAGAAGCACCACCACCGGCTTGGCCTCGGGGCGGTGGCCGTTCGCCTTCTGGAAGCCCTGCTCGCGGATCAGCTGGAAAGCCTCACCGGTGACGGTCTTGCCGGATTTGTACCTGAATTTTGCCAGGTAGTTCGTGTGCGACCAATTCGGCATGGGTGAAGTACTGGGAAGCTGAATGTGCAACTTTTCCATTTTCAGAGGGTCGCTAATCAAACTCTAACAGCTTCTTAGTTTACAGCTCAAAAAGCAGACGGTAACCTAGTTGTAGCTTCTCATGTTGCGAGCGTGCATTGCAAGCGCTCGGGCATCTGCCCTCTTTTGTACTAAGGTGTCTGTCTGCTTGTGGTGATAGGCAGGAGGCACAGCTAGACTCAGAGGCTTACTCAAGGTCGTGCAGCAGGAACTGCAGCATGGCCTTCCGTTCCGCGGGCTTTCTCATGGAGTAGTCCTTCAGCTTGATGACCATCTCCGCCTTGTCCGAGAAGATCACGACGCCGAAGCGGAAGTTGCTGGATTTGCGCAGCAGTTTGGAGACGATCTCGTGAATGAATTTCGTCACCAGAGCGAAGTTCCTCCGGCCGACGGAGTGGGACGAGTCCAGTGCGAAGAAAATGTCCGCCTTTTGGCTGCAGCCTGGATTGCGTGGTGGGGCCGGCGTGATTGTTCTGGGATTTGCAGCAGAGTTCAAAGCGAAAGCCGGCAAGCAGGCAGACAGTCGGACCGGGCCCGGGGCTTGGGGCTTTCCCAGGGATTGACTGGCCAGGAGGCAATGCCAGAAAGATTTAAAAGCAGACTTTGGCGACGATGCAAAAGCAAGGAAGAATTCCCCAAAGGTTTTTAATTAGTAGTTTATAATGTACTGTTTAAGGTTGAAAATATCGCTTGGGTCGCAGTAGTGCTCGTATTAAGTCTTGTTTACACTTTTTTCAACAGATGTTTTCTTTAGCGTAGAGGCCTGAACTACTTGCAGTAGTGTGGTTCAAAGATGAATTTAAATTACCGAATTACCACGAGAAATTCTAGGCAGTGCATGTCAATGCCTAGGCAATGCCAATCGCGAAAGCGGTCCAATTTTTGCGCAAGAAGCATCGCGAATGTTAGGCTAGGAAATTTTACGCGTGTTTTTTTTACATAATTTTGAGACACTTACGTAATGCTGAATTTTTTTTTGCAAAAAAAGTTGAAGATGCATTGTTAGAGACAGTCAATAATATTGGGGTTTCACATCGCACAGACAGACAGGTAGGTGCCTAGCACATTGTCTATGGCTCTGATGGATAGGTAGGTGCCTCGCACACTGTCTATGGCTCTGATGGATAGGTAGGTGCCTCGCACACTGTCTATGGCTCTGATGGATAGGTAGGTGCCTCGCACACTGTCTATGGCTCTGATGGATAGGTAGGTGCCTCGCACACTGTCTATGGCTCTGATGGATAGGTAGGTGCCTCGCACACTGTCTATGGCTCTGATGGATAGGTAGGTGCCTCGCACACTGTCTATGGCTCTGATGGACAGGTAGTGTCTAGCACACTGTCTATGGCTCTGATGGACAGGTAGTGTCTAGCACACTGTCTATGGCTCTGATGGACAGGTAGTGTCTAGCACACTGTCTATGGCTCTGATGGACAGGTAGTGTCTAGCACACTGTCTATGGCTCTGATGGACAGGTAGTGTCTAGCACACTGTCTATGGCTCTGATGGACAGGTAGTGTCTAGCACACTGTCTATGGCTCTGATGGACAGGTAGTGTCTAGCACACTGTCTATGGCTCTGATGGACAGGTGGCAGTTTAAACGTCCTGCATTGGAAGTTGTTAGTTGCATCCTGAGTCCTTTCAGCGGCTCCCTGAGGCGAACTCATAGATACGAGCTAAGCGTACAAGGATAGGAAAAGCGGAAGCGACAAGCGGAGCATGCAACCAGGTTGGACCGCTGCAGCGCAGTTGCAGACCGGTCATTGAAATCAATAGCAAATTTCTGCACAAATAAAAATATCGGTACTTACTTTTACCTGAGAATTGAGGTGTATGCACGTAGTTAGGCGTGTTAGAAGTGTGTCAGTAGTCAGGTTAATTAGTCAAAATGGCAAAAACCAAGGCGTGACTGAGAAGGGCCACTGACTCAATTTCTGTTCTAGTGCAAACTTTGTGAGGCTGTAGGCCTCCGGAAAGCCGAGTGGCTACTCACCATCCTTGCTGATCTCAGTCAGCGTGCTGAGCACATCGCTGTCAGCGGCTGCAACATTGCCTTGGAGCACCAGCGGCAGCAGCAGCAGCGCTGGGAACAGTGACATCAGGCGCTGCATTGGTGGCCGCTCTCGTTGCCTATCGAAGAATCGAAGAGTATCTGCTCAAGCAGCACGGAAACAATTCCAACGGAGAGTGCGAGAGATGCTTAAAGTCCTGGCAGCAGCGGATTCCGCTTTCCCTCACTGTTGAGCTTAGCCTGGCCGCGCACACAGCGTCTTATTCTGCTCGCTGCGATCCGCGCTCCAACAGAGACAGTCTTAGAGGAGTTGCTGGCCGGAGCAGAAGCCGTGGGAGGAGGGGCTGGCAGGCAGGGAGTGGTGGACCAAGCGGAGAGCCGGCAGTTGGTGCGGGGGGGCAGAAAGTCGCCGCTGTTGGCAAAAAAGGCTTCTCCTGGTTGCTGGGCAGTGGGGAGCCGCGGCGAGCTGTGGGTTGGCCGAGCCTCTCGGACCGCTGGACAGGGAGGGGGCGGGGGGCGCAGCTCCTCTCCTGAGCTCTGGCGTCTACCAGCATTTTTGCCGCTGCAGAGCTGGCGCTGCGGCTGCCCCGCGCGGACTCGTGCAGGTGTTTTCGGTGCCGAATTGATTATTTTGTGCCGTAGCCAAAAATGCGCCTCCACCCACCGTCATTGCTGGGTGGGCAGCAGCAGCAGCAGCAGCAGCAGCTCTACTCGGGGTTCCTCAACTTCAACGTCGCGGACAGCACCGCGCATCCCATAAAGTCTGCTGTAGCCGGATCGATCGCTCCGGGATAGTGGGGGAGGGTGCTGGAGTTGCTGGTGCAGCGCTGGGGGGGGGGCTGACTGGCTCGCATTCTTGCCGCTCTGCATGTGGCTCTGACAAGGCGCTGTTTGCGTCTAATCGCAACTCTCTGCTGCCCGAGACATATTTGGGAGCGAAGGGGGGCAGCAGCGAGGAGACTCGGCCGATCTGTCGTGACTAAGCAGCAGTGCTGAGTTGGCCCCGAGCTCGCACAATGGCTTCTCTCCTCCGCGGCAGTTTCAGTCACCCGTAGATGCAGAAGCAGAAGCACTGAGCATACAGTAGCAGTCACTCTCAAATTGCGGAGAGCAAAGAAACTGCTATGCAGCTTTGGGAAGCACGTTTGCATAGTGCAGTACTGTTTCCGCATACATTCTCTCGAATAAAATATCAGATTGGTATCAGATAGTCATCAATGTGTTAGAACTTATTCGATTGATTATTGCTAATTAACAATCTTAAAAAATGCACTCGATCCGTGGGTCACAGGCCTCCGCCTGTGAATTGTTAGTTGCTGGGGCGTCACCTCTGCCGTCCCCCCCTCCCCAGTAAAAGCTATGGGGGGACCTGCGGCGCCAAGATGAATTCCTACCTGCCAAAATGAGTGCCTGCGGCGCCAAGATGAATTCCTGCCTGCCAAAATGAGTGCCTGCGGCGCAAAGATGAATTCCTGCCTGCCAAAATGAGTGCCTGCGGCGCCAAGATGAATTCCTGCCTGCCAAAATGAGTGCCTGCGGCGCCAAGATGAATTCCTGCCTGCCAAAATGAGTGCCTGCGGCGCCAAGATGAATTCCTGCCTGCCAAAATGAGTGCCTGCAGCGCCAAAATGAGTGCCTGCGGCGCCAAAATGAGTGCCTGCGGAGCCAAAATGAGTGCCTGCTGCGCCAAAATGAGTGCCTGCGGCGCCAAAATGAGTGCCTGCGGAGCCAAAATGAGTGCCTGCGGCGCCAAAATGAGTGCCTGCGGCGCCAAAATGAGTATTGACGCCAAAATGAGTGCCTGCAGCGCCAAGATGAGTGCCTGCGGCGCCAAAATGAGTGCCTGCGGCGCCAAGATGAGTGCCTGCGGAGCCAAAATGAGTGCCTGCAGCGCAAAAATGAGTGCCTGCGGAGCCAAAATGAGTGCCTGCAGCGCAAAAATGAGTGCCTGCGGAGCCAAAATGAGTGCCTGCAGCGCAAAAATGAGTGCCTGCGGCGCCAAAATGAGTGCCTGCGGAGCCAAAATGAGTGCCTGCGGCGCCAAGATGAGTGCCTGCGGCGCCAAGATGAGTGCCTGCGGCGCCAAGATGAGTGCCTGCGGCGCCAAGATGAGTGCCTGCGGCGCCAAGATGAGTGCTTTCGGCGCCAAGATGAGTGCCTGCGGCGCCAAGATGAGTGCCTGCGGCGCCAAGATGAGTGCCTGCGGCGCCAAGATGAGTGCCTGCGGCGCCAAGATGAGTGCCTTCGGCGCCAAGATGAGTGCCTGCCTGCGGCGCCAAGATGAGTGCCTTCGGCGCCAAGATGAGTGCCTTCGGCGCCAAGATGAGTGCCTGCCTGCGGCGCCAAGATGAGTGCCTGCCTGCGGCGCCAAGATGAGTGCCTTCGGCGCCAAGATGAGTGCCTGCGGCGCCAAGATGAGTGCTTTCGGCGCCAAGATGAGTGCCTGCGGCGCCAAGATGAGTGCCTGCGGCGCCAAGATGAGTGCCTGCGGCGCCAAGATGAGTGCCTTCGGCGCCAAGATGAGTGCCTGCCTGCGGCGCCAAGATGAGTGCCTGCGGCGCCAAGATGAGTGCCTGCGGCGCCAAGATGAGTGCCTGCGGCGCCAAGATGAGTGCCTTCGGCGCCAAGATGAGTGCCTGCGGCGCCAAGATGAGTGCTTTCGGCGCCAAGATGAGTGCCTGCGGCGCCAAGATGAGTGCCTGCGGCGCCAAGATGAGTGCCTTCGGCGCCAAAATGAGTGCCTGCGGCGCCAAGATGAGTGCCTGCGGAGCCAAAATGAGTGCCTGCAGCGCAAAAATGAGTGCCTGCGGCGCCAAAATGAGTGCCTGCGGAGCCAAAATGAGTGCCTGCCTGCGGCGCCAAGATGAGTGCCTGCGGCGCCAAGATGAGTGCCTGCGGCGCCAAGATGAGTGCCTGCGGCGCCAAGATGAGTGCCTGCGGCGCCAAGATGAGTGCCTGCGGCGCCAAGATGAGTGCCTTCGGCGCCAAGATGAGTGCCTTCGGCGCCAAGATGAGTGCCTTCGGCGCCAAGATGAGTGCCTGCCTGCGGCGCCAAAATGAGTGCCTTCGGCGATAAGATGAGTGCCTGCGGCGCCAAGATGAGTGCCTGCCTGCGGCGCCAAGATGAGTGCCTTCGGCGCCAAAATGAGTGCCTGCCTGCGGCGCCAAGATGAGTGCCTTCGGCGCCAAAATGAGTGCCTTCGGCGATAAGATGAGTGCCTGCGGCGCCAAGATGAGTGCCTTCGGCGCCAAGATGAGTGCCTGCGGCGCCAAGATGAGTGCCTGCGGCGCCAAGATGAGTGCCTGCGGCGCCAAGATGAGTGCCTGCGGCGCCAAGATGAGTGCCTGCGGCGCCAAGATGAGTGCCTTCGGCGCCAAGATGAGTGCCTTCGGCGCCAAGATGAGTGCCTGCCTGCGGCGCCAAAATGAGTGCCTTCGGCGATAAGATGAGTGCCTGCGGCGCCAAGATGAGTGCCTTCGGCGCCAAAATGAGTGCCTTCGGCGCCAAAATGAGTGCCTTCGGCGATAAGATGAGTGCCTTCGGCGCCAAGATGAGTGCCTGCCTGCGGCGCCAAGATGAGTGCTTTCGGCGCCAAGATGAGTGCCTGCGGCGCCAAGATGAGTGCCTGCGGCGCCAAGATGAGTGCCTGCGGCGCCAAGATGAGTGCCTTCGGCGCCAAGATGAGTGCCTGCCTGCGGCGCCAAGATGAGTGCCTGCGGCGCCAAGATGAGTGCCTGCGGCGCCAAGATGAGTGCCTGCGGCGCCAAGATGAGTGCCTGCGGCGCCAAGATGAGTGCCTGCGGCGCCAAGATGAGTGCCTGCGGCGCCAAGATGAGTGCCTGCCTGCGGCGCCAAGATGAGTGCCTGCGGCGCCAAGATGAGTGCCTGCGGCGCCAAGATGAGTGCCTGCGGCGCCAACGCTTCACTTCAGCCCACTTCAGCCCATCAAAAGTATCTACAGTAATCTTTTTTCTTTTTGAATGCTTTCATTTTTTAACTTGCTGCTTGAAAATAAATTAAGAGAGTTTCCAAAGGACTTTACTGACAGTAGCAGTAAACGAGTTTGCGTTAAACATTATTAAAATTTTTTCACGCGTCATGAACGATTGTGTAAAATGAATTGTAACATTATGTGTTACGTCTAAAGAAGTAGTTGAACAGCCTCATTTATTAAGCAAAAATGAAAACTATACTGGTTTATGCTGTACTACTGGGAAATATATTTATTCTCCTGATATGTTGATTGACAGAATAAAATATCAGACGAATAATATGTTGCCAAGCGCTATGTATAATTATATAAAGATGAGTCCAGGAACAGTATTACTTTATTATTTTATGTCGCTTATGTTGCGACATATGTTGCTTATGTCGCTTAAAGTGCGCCAGGGTGTACAAATATATAAAGTTTAACAACACTTTTTAAAATAAATTGCATACATATACTGCCTATTTCAGATGACCACTTGGGTGAAGAAAAAGAGAACAGGAGAGAGGTTGCTACTAAGTGCCATTAGGGATACCAGTTCCAGCTCTCATGACGAGGAAGAGGGCATTTGTATGAAAAAATCATCATTGCCCAGTGGAGCAGTTTGTTCTAAATGGACATTGGGTAGTCAACCTGAGGAAGGAGATAAAAATCATCAGGAGGATAGTAATAACAATTCGCCATCTGAATCCGTCTCCTCCGATTCAGAGACTGACGACTATGACGACCATGAATCTGATGTAGATCTGAGTGAGGCTTTGAAAGAATGGGCAATATCCGACAACATCCCACAGGCCTCTTTGCGACGTCTTCTGGCTGTTCTGCGCAAGAAAGACCCATCCCTTCCTATTGACCCGAGAACGCTGCTTGACTCTCCCCAGGTTGTATTAGGAGTTAAACACGTTGATCCAGGTAGCTATTATCATTTTGGGCTCCTGGATGGGATTAAAAGGCTACTTGACGATGTGGGCTTTGAGAATAATGTCAACTTGAACCTGGTTTTAAACATCGATGGTGTACCACTTTTTTCATCGACTGTGGACGGCTTTTGGGTGATTCTAGCCGCATTTCGTGAAATTCGGAATTCTGTCTTTGTCGTTGGAATCTACCACGGCAAGGCAAAGCCTCAGAGTGCCGAGGATCTTCTCACGGATACTATTGAAGAGTTAAAGACGCTGGAGCAAAATGATTTGGAGATTCGACCCGGTGTGAAAATTCTCCTTGCGTGTGTTTGCTGCGACACACCCGCACGCGCTTTTGTCAAGAATGTCAAAGGCCACTCTGGCTACTATGGTTGTGACCGTTGCATTGCAAAAGGTATATACATTTGTAACCGTGTTGCTTTCTCTGAGAATGGTACTCTCCGAAGTGACGCCACCTTTCGCGACAGAACTCAACCGGAGCATCACCACGGACCGAGCCCCTTTGAATCCTTGTCTATTGACATGGTGGCTCAGTTTCCACACGACATGTTGCACCTTATCTGCAAAGGAGTGACACTGAAGCTGCTGGAAGTATTAAGCAATGGTCCAAATAAGTACAGACTCGGCCAGAATGAGAAAAGGTACTTTGATCAGCTTATAAAAGAGACCTGCAAGGTTCTTCCTTGTGACTTTGTTCGAAAGGTGAGCCCTATTCGCCACCTTCACAAATGGAAGGCGACTGAATTGCGACTTTTTACAGTGTACATCATTCCGTTCGTCATCCCCAAGGTTGTACGTGATTCAAAGCTACAAACTATATTCATGACGTATTTCATCGCTATCTACATCATGTGCTGCGAAAGGAAACAATACCAAGGAGCGCAGAGCGTTGAATACATTCGCCGCCTTGTGTCATATATGCACGATCTCCTTCGCGATGCTCTCGGAAATGCATTTTTCACATACAATATTCACAACCTTCAGCACCTAGTTGATGACTTCAACCGGTTTGGTCCAATAGACACATTTAGCAACTTTAAGTTTGAGAACTTCTTGAGATTCATCAAGAAGAAGATTCGATCGCCCAGTCAACCACTGAATCAGATTGTCAAGCGAATACATGAGAGTGGACAGTTTCTTGGGCAGCGTCCTGTATCCCTATTGGGAATAAAGTCCCTGACACCCTTGCAACCCATCATTCGTGATGAGGGTGTAGCTTACCGGCGACTCGTACTGAATGATGTCAACACCATCCTGAAGAGGAAATCTCCGGATTCATTCGTCTTAACCTCTGATCACAAAGTCTTCAAAGTTTCTCATTTTGTGAAGGAGGGCGACGATATCAGGGCCATTGGCCGGCTCTTTTGTAGCCACGACAACTACTTTCTATTGCCGTTGCTGTCCATGGATTTAGACATTTTCAAAGTGTCTGAATTGTCGCGCTCGGTTTCTGTCGTACCTGTTGAACATATCATGTGCAAAATGTTCCTCTTTCCAGACGACGGTGGCCACCAGTTGGCCATACCACTTGCTCATACTTTCCGTCAGTGAGACAGAGCTTACTTTTTTAACATACTGCAAAGGTTTGATGTGTCTGCATTCAGAAGCAAATGCTATTCTTTAAACTTTAATCATGATACTTTTCTTTAGCTGTTATAATTTTGTACGTAAATTTATTTTAAGGTTCTAATAATATGTTATTTTCTTTAATTACGAGCTAGATTCTGTTTCAAAATATTCTACTCATGTTTGAACTTGCAACTTATAGGCTTTTCTGTAAGCGTGTGGCAGCCTTGGACGTAGATCAACCAGTCGATGCAAAAAATTGAAGCATAGCAGATTGTTTAGAATCTTCAGCGTATACATATAACAGTAGTAATAGCAAAATTAATAATAATAATAACAATTTCTTAGCATCAAACCGTCCAGGCCTGACAAGCGTAGCCAATTAAACATACTACTACTGTAATTTCGCCTCCTCAAAGTATAATTAATAAAATTACTCGTCGCAGTATAATATGGCCGTATTTTTGGCAACTTATTTGGTACTAAAATACATCAAAGCTGCTCTGTTCATCAATTATGTAGAAATCTCAAAATACAAGTATTGCAATAGTAGATTCATGAATCTGTAATGTTATAGAAAAGAGCTGTAATAAAATCAGCGTAGATAAGATTATTTAATTTACTGCAGTTTTATATACTAATAGAACATTACAACCTTTTTTCATGCATTTGAAGCTCTGAAACACCTCCAGTGTATCACAATTATGAACACTGCAAAGTATCACCTAGTAAGCTTCGACGATGGCGCTCAAATTGTGCTGGACAGTTGGCTGTTCCGGGATGAAGATGGCAATGTCTTCTGCCTCCTCCCCAAGACAACCAAAGCTACTCAATGTATGCGCAACAAAACTGAACCACACCCATCCTGGAGGGAATTCAAGGTGTCGGAACAGCTCATGTCTAGTGGTACGTTTTTAATGCTCTCTTCATGTCGAACAGTGCTAGTAATATAGTAGTATAATAGTATATTTAGATACAATGGTGAATCTATTGGGTAGAGTCAATGTTGCCGTCATTTTTGCCATGCTGTACTCCTTGAGCTCCCCGCAGCTCTCGACATCGAGTTGAACGCCCTGTGGAAGTCCACAACACACACAGACAAAGGTCGATTGTGGTATGGGAAACCATACACACTGAAGGCTGGCACGACTCAACCTAAAAGCGCATGTATTTTTCGTAAATATGATTGCAGATTTTGCCTTACCCTTTCAGATAATCTGAACTTTCTCACTTATCGGCTGAAGCGATTGGAAGAAAAGAATAGTTTGAGTGAGACAGAAGTTGAGAGGAAACGACAAAGGCCGGCAGTAGAGAGGCTGGTTGATGGCTTTAGGACATCGTCGATTCCTGCTTCATCTTCCACTAGATCCAAAAAGACATCGAACATGCCACCGTCGTCTTCGGCTTCGGTTGTCGTATCTGAGCTTGCGTCACCACCTCCGCCTCCAGTTTTTCAACTATCGCCTTCACCACCTCAAGCATCAGTTACCGTACACGATACATTCGAGAGCCAATCTGTGCTGGAATCTGCTACACAGGATCCTGACTTGAGGAGAAAGAATGAAACTGCCAGTTGCAACCGTCACTGCTGTCACATGGAGAGTACATTGCCTTTTAATTTGATTTCATCTGACTTTACTCTGACAGTTTCAGTTTTTTGTATTGTATTGCGCTCGCGTGATACATGTCTCTACTCTGTTCTAGTGGTTATTTTACTACCTATTTGTAAATTCATGCCAGTATAAACAAATGCATGCGTTTGTATTGTTACTGCAGAGTGGCTGGCGAAGCTCTTTACCGAAATGAAGGAAATGAAGGAAGAGATCTGAGCGTTAAGGTGTGGAAATACTACTGATGGCAATGGGATGTTGCACCAGTTGCCCATGAGCAGTGTAAACGGGCTCCTGTCCTTCGCCGATGAGATAGCCACATGTACGGAAAAGAAGTCTGTCTTGGTGAGAGAAAATTTATAATTTTCTTACGTATGATCAGCTTCCTTTTTATCTACGAGCTCGTATGTACTTATTATTTAGTTGCTTATTTTCACATGTATTCCTGTACCTTTGCCGTATTCGTGCTACCTGCACGTATCGATCACTAGTCCTACCAGTAGCTTGCAAAAATCTGAATTTTAGATTCACTACCTGTCCGGCTTCGCTGATGATGGCGTCAGTATCAGCCGAGTGACGACCACTCTGTTGAAGAAAATCGCCCTGCCATCTATGTTTAGTATGTTTACAACAACTGGCCGGCAGGATTCACGCATATTTCCCATCGGGCTTACTGCGGCCATAGAAAGTAAGTATGTTCGAACATGTGAAATCAACCTCTGTATGTATAGTCGCTCATTGTGACGCATGAAATACGTGTATATACACTGTACGTCATACTAATTGGCTCATCACTTTGTTTCACAGGAGTCATTCATAATAACAAGCGATTGAGATCTCGTTCACGAGGCGTTGGAGCGCAACATTTTGTGGCCGAGTCCTTGAAGCATATCAAACTCAAGGAGAAGAAGCGCGTAGAGACTGCGGATGACGTGAGGGAAACTTAGACTTCGCTGTTGCTCTTCCTTCATTTTGGCTTCCTTCATTTGGCTTCTTCTTTCATCTCTCATGATGCCAGCTCATGCTGGAGAACTATAGTAGCTTGAATATTTTGTAAAGTTCAATCATGCAGCTGTTATCATACCTTTCATAAATCCATCAATTTTGACCATCTTACGAGCGTACATGGATATCATGTAACTGTATTGAAAATGGAGCTTGAAAATTGGTTCTATGATTGATTTTGCATTACCGAGTTCTAAGACATAAATTATAAAATGGGTAACTTTAAGCATAAATAAAAAATTTAGACTTTAGTTGTGTAAATAATAAAAAAGCAACAATTAGATTTGAACGCATTTAGCCAGAGTCCGTAGGTATAGCGTTACCTGCGCCAAAAAATTTTCCAGAATGTGAGCACGTCTTCAAGTGTTCTCTATGAACAACATGCAGCTATAGCTACACACAATCATTTAAATTTATTACGCTTGTGTTGCTTCCTTTTTGTTCAGTAAAACCAAATATTGTTTTGAACTGTCGTTCGTGCACATGTCTACTGTTCTATTGTTTTTCACTACACTGTTTTGTATTATTTTACACTATGATACTATCTCTCATTTCCACTTCGATTGTTTCCAATAGCTAATATTCTAATATAGTATTCCATAGTATTCCATAGTATTCCATACTTCTAGTATTGCAAATTTCTACTCCGTAGCTTTTTATTATTGCTCTATACTTTCTATTATTCTACAGGCTACTAGCTCTGTTGCTATGCTCGCATTTGTCTTCATCCTTGGATTTGTTCCATGCCACTGTTTTCTACATTAACTATATTCTGTTTTGTTTGTACTAACTTTTTGGCGCTATTTTCCGTTCTCCATCTTTTAATCTAATTTTTTTACCGTTCCTTTTCATGAATTTTCATATGCTAATATAAGAATATACTCGTAAATTACAATTTGTACCCGGTATTTCAAGCGTGGTTAGTGTGCATTACTTATATCCACACACATAATTCAATAAGGTTGACTTCAGAATGCAGAGATAACTTTCAATCATAAAGCTAGTAACATTTATTTTCTTGAAACTTCATACAAGTCATTTTGTACATTGAAAAAGCCATTTTTATACGGTAAAATTTCAGTAAATTTTTTACGTCAAAACAACGTCACAAATCTAGGTCAAAATTACGTAAAAAATATCGACAGAATTGACGTCATTTCGACGTCATAGTTTGACCGATTTTCAACGTCATTTTGACGTCGCGCAACGTCACTTTGCTACCCGGGCAACCGTGTAACCATGCACAGTCGCCAGAGTGTAAATCAATCCGTGCTTTTCGGTGAGGAGGCATCCAACGAATTGACAACACACACACACACACACACACACACACACATCTTTTCTATTTCTAAGAAGCCGGGGCACCACACTGCTTGAAGAGCATCGATCGAGGCATCTGCCTTCAGTCCCGCGCTGCGAAGCTGTACTGTGTTCAGTTGGATGCTGTTGTTGAGGTTGCACATATAGCGGATCCGTACAGAACAGGTTTCGGCCCCATCGCAGCACAGTGGTGCAGATCCTGGCTCTTCGTCCTGGAGTCGCGGATTTGTCAGTAGATCCCGATTGAGATATCTTAATAGATTTCAAGAAGGCCTTCAACGACCGGTCGTCAGAGCCGCGTGCTTTCAATGGTGCTTCTTCGAGACATTCTCTTGGGTCCTTCTACTAAAGTAGTCCTTGTGCGCTAGCACGGCGTTCCTGCTTCTTCTGGTGTTTGACTGGGTGCTTCAGAATGCTCTTCCTACCAACGACGATGGCCGTCTGCTGTGCGACGCGTGGGTCGACGCCAACCGGAGAGGCTCTGACTTCGTTGGTCACTGGCCTTTATCCAGGCGGAGCTTCTGGACCTTCAACAGGTGGCACCAGCTCACAGGGGACTATGGACATATCTACATGTATATGTTTTTAGCTGATGTTAGACACATGCTGATGAAATTTGGAGGCTTGGCAAGGCTGCAATGAGGCGCAGTGCTGATTGGCGCACAGGTGTGTACTGAATACACTGGCGCTTATGGGAGAAATCCGACCTTCTGGCAGAATTGTTGAATATCTCAAAGATCGGAGGGTTGACGAATTGATAAGTGTTTTTGAAGGTGCGCAACAAAAAGTTCGCCCATGTTCCTGAATTTTGTGCCGCCTGCGTTGCTCCGTTCCGGCGCAGCTAAAATATTTCTGGAGGATGACTCGTAGAACTACTGTTAATATAGGGCTTTGGGAAAGTTTACAGAATCCGCTGAATGGATGCAGATGCAGTTTACAGAAACGGTCCTTCATAGCAATTTCCCATCGGAAGTGAATTTTCGTTGGTCAGAAACTTATTATGTAAGATTATTTTCAGTAAGGTTTCAGTAAATTATGAAACCCTTTCTAGACCTCGGCTTGCTGCCACACATCTAGCAGTGCATTTAAAGAAAGCTTTCATGATTTTGCAGTTTAGCAGTAAATAACTGCCTAGTCATAACGAGAAATTAAATCTGCAGGTAAAGACATCGCAGAATGTTTTGAAAATTTCCAGTAAAACCCATTTATGTGAAGCCATATTTGTGAAGTATGTGCAGACTGCTTTCTGCGCGACTCCCGAACTCACGATAATGGATGCGGCCAGCCCCAGTGAGTGTGGGAGCGAATGTACGAGCTAAGAAGACCTGCAAAGGCCGAGAGTGCATGTGCGAGAGCTGCAAGTGCTAGGACGGAAACTGCAAGAACGGCAGGTGCGAGAGCTGCAGGTGCGAGGGCTGCTAGTGTGCCGCAATCACGTCGTGACGTCACTGACAAAGGGCGCAGTCAGGAACGGATGCGATCTACGAGTATGTGCATGTACACTCATACATTGGGATACAATTGCAAGTGCTGAGCCAATTTCAAAAATAATAAAGTAATACTGTTCCTGGACTCATCTTTATATAATTATACATAGCGCTTGGCAACATATTATTCGTCTGATATTTTATTCTGTCAATCAACATATCAGGAGAATAAATATATTTCCCAGTAGTACAGCATAAACCAGTATAGTTTTCATTTTTGCTTAATAAATGAGGCTGTTCAACTACTTCTTTAGACGTAACACATAATGTTACAATTCATTTTACACAATCGTTCATGACGCGTGAAAAATTTTTAATAATGTTTAACGCAAACTCGTTTACTGCTACTGTCAGTAAAGTCCTTTGGAAACTCTCTTAATTTATTTTCAAGCAGCAAGTTAAAAAATGAAAGCATTCAAAAAGAAAAAAGATTACTGTAGATACTTTTGATGGGCTGAAGTGTGTTAATATTTACCATGTTGGCTGAAGTTTTGGCTTAAACTTTTAAGGTGTTTCATTATTTACAATTTTTTATCTTTGAGTACAGTCAGTCTGATAGCAAGTATATTTTAATAAATAGTATTGACTTTATTTTTTATCACTGAGCTCTAATTCTGTTATTCTGCATGGCACTCTTCGCTCGTCCAGCAGCCCCAATTGATTGGGGGCGTCGCCAAGATGAGTGCCTGCCTGCGGCGCCAAGATGAGTGCTAACAACAGCGATTGCCAAAATAATGTAAGGAATTCAGCTCTGCAGAATTCTTGGCTCTGTAACCTCACTATAAAATCTATGGCGACGCCCCCAATCAATTGGGGCTGCTGGACGAGCGAAGAGTGCCATGCAGAATAACAGAATTAGAGCTCAGTGATAAAAAATAAAGTCAATACTATTTATTAAAATATACTTGCTATCAGACTGACTGTACTCAAAGATAAAAAATTGTAAATAATGAAACACCTTAAAAGTTTAAGCCAAAACTTCAGCCAACATGGTAAATATTAACACACTTCAGCCCATCAAAAGTATCTACAGTAATCTTTTTTCTTTTTGAATGCTTTCATTTTTTAACTTGCTGCTTGAAAATAAATTAAGAGAGTTTCCAAAGGACTTTACTGACAGTAGCAGTAAACGAGTTTGCGTTAAACATTATTAAAAATTTTTCACGCGTCATGAACGATTGTGTAAAATGAATTGTAACATTATGTGTTACGTCTAAAGAAGTAGTTGAACAGCCTCATTTATTAAGCAAAAATGAAAACTATACTGGTTTATGCTGTACTACTGGGAAATATATTTATTCTCCTGATATGTTGATTGACAGAATAAAATATCAGACGAATAATATGTTGCCAAGCGCTATGTATAATTATATAAAGATGAGTCCAGGAACAGTATTACTTTATTATTTTTGAAATTGGCTCAGCACTTGCAATTGTATCCCAATGTATGAGTGTACATGCACATACTCGTAGATCGCATCCGTTCCTGACTGCGCCCTTTGTCAGTGACGTCACGACGTGATTGCGGCACACTAGCAGCCCTCGCACCTGCAGCTCTCGCACCTGCCGTTCTTGCAGTTTCCGTCCTAGCACTTGCAGCTCTCGCACATGCACTCTCGGCCTTTGCAGGTCTTCTTAGCTCGTACATTCGCTCCCACACTCACTGGGGCTGGCCGCATCCATTATCGTGAGTTCGGGAGTCGCGCAGAAAGCAGTCTGCACATACTTCACAAATATGGCTTCACATAAATGGGTTTTACTGGAAATTTTCAAAACATTCTGCGATGTCTTTACCTGCAGATTTAATTTCTCGTTATGACTAGGCAGTTATTTACTGCTAAACTGCAAAATCATGAAAGCTTTCTTTAAATGCACTGCTAGATGTGTGGCAGCAAGCCGAGGTCTAGAAAGGGTTTCATAATTTACTGAAACCTTACTGAAAATAATCTTACATAATAAGTTTCTGACCAACGAAAATTCACTTCCGATGGGAAATTGCTATGAAGGACCGTTTCTGTAAACTGCATCTGCATCCATTCAGCGGATTCTGTAAACTTTCCCAAAGCCCTATATTAACAGTAGTTCTACGAGTCATCCTCCAGAAATATTTTAGCTGCGCCGGAACGGAGCAACGCAGGCGGCACAAAATTCAGGAACATGGGCGAACTTTTTGTTGCGCACCTTCAAAAACACTTATCAATTCGTCAACCCTCCGATCTTTGAGATATTCAACAATTCTGCCAGAAGGTCGGATTTCTCCCATAAGCGCCAGTGTATTCAGTACACACCTGTGCGCCAATCAGCACTGCGCCTCATTGCAGCCTTGCCAAGCCTCCAAATTTCATCAGCATGTGTCTAACATCAGCTAAAAACATATACATGTAGATATGTCCATAGTCCCCTGTGAGCTGGTGCCACCTGTTGAAGGTCCAGAAGCTCCGCCTGGATAAAGGCCAGTGACCAACGAAGTCAGAGCCTCTCCGGTTGGCGTCGACCCACGCGTCGCACAGCAGACGGCCATCGTCGTTGGTAGGAAGAGCATTCTGAAGCACCCAGTCAAACACCAGAAGAAGCAGGAACGCCGTGCTAGCGCACAAGGACTACTTTAGTAGAAGGACCCAAGAGAATGTCTCGAAGAAGCACCATTGAAAGCACGCGGCTCTGACGACCGGTCGTTGAAGGCCTTCTTGAAATCTATTAAGATATCTCAATCGGGATCTACTGACAAATCCGCGACTCCAGGACGAAGAGCCAGGATCTGCACCACTGTGCTGCGATGGGGCCGAAACCTGTTCTGTACGGATCCGCTATATGTGCAACCTCAACAACAGCATCCAACTGAACACAGTACAGCTTCGCAGCGCGGGACTGAAGGCAGATGCCTCGATCGATGCTCTTCAAGCAGTGTGGTGCCCCGGCTTCTTAGAAATAGAAAAGATGTGTGTGTGTGTGTGTGTGTGTGTGTGTGTGTTGTCAATTCGTTGGATGCCTCCTCACCGAAAAGCACGGATTGATTTACACTCTGGCGACTGTGCATGGTTACACGGTTGCCCGGGTAGCAAAGTGACGTTGCGCGACGTCAAAATGACGTTGAAAATCGGTCAAACTATGACGTCGAAATGACGTCAATTCTGTCGATATTTTTTACGTAATTTTGACCTAGATTTGTGACGTTGTTTTGACGTAAAAAATTTACTGAAATTTTACCGTATAAAAATGGCTTTTTCAATGTACAAAATGACTTGTATGAAGTTTCAAGAAAATAAATGTTACTAGCTTTATGATTGAAAGTTATCTCTGCATTCTGAAGTCAACCTTATTGAATTATGTGTGTGGATATAAGTAATGCACACTAACCACGCTTGAAATACCGGGTACAAATTGTAATTTACGAGTATATTCTTATATTAGCATATGAAAATTCATGAAAAGGAACGGTAAAAAAATTAGATTAAAAGATGGAGAACGGAAAATAGCGCCAAAAAGTTAGTACAAACAAAACAGAATATAGTTAATGTAGAAAACAGTGGCATGGAACAAATCCAAGGATGAAGACAAATGCGAGCATAGCAACAGAGCTAGTAGCCTGTAGAATAATAGAAAGTATAGAGCAATAATAAAAAGCTACGGAGTAGAAATTTGCAATACTAGAAGTATGGAATACTATGGAATACTATGGAATACTATATTAGAATATTAGCTATTGGAAACAATCGAAGTGGAAATGAGAGATAGTATCATAGTGTAAAATAATACAAAACAGTGTAGTGAAAAACAATAGAACAGTAGACATGTGCACGAACGACAGTTCAAAACAATATTTGGTTTTACTGAACAAAAAGGAAGCAACACAAGCGTAATAAATTTAAATGATTGTGTGTAGCTATAGCTGCATGTTGTTCATAGAGAACACTTGAAGACGTGCTCACATTCTGGAAAATTTTTTGGCGCAGGTAACGCTATACCTACGGACTCTGGCTAAATGCGTTCAAATCTAATTGTTGCTTTTTTATTATTTACACAACTAAAGTCTAAATTTTTTATTTATGCTTAAAGTTACCCATTTTATAATTTATGTCTTAGAACTCGGTAATGCAAAATCAATCATAGAACCAATTTTCAAGCTCCATTTTCAATACAGTTACATGATATCCATGTACGCTCGTAAGATGGTCAAAATTGATGGATTTATGAAAGGTATGATAACAGCTGCATGATTGAACTTTACAAAATATTCAAGCTACTATAGTTCTCCAGCATGAGCTGGCATCATGAGAGATGAAAGAAGAAGCCAAATGAAGGAAGCCAAAATGAAGGAAGAGCAACAGCGAAGTCTAAGTTTCCCTCACGTCATCCGCAGTCTCTACGCGCTTCTTCTCCTTGAGTTTGATATGCTTCAAGGACTCGGCCACAAAATGTTGCGCTCCAACGCCTCGTGAACGAGATCTCAATCGCTTGTTATTATGAATGACTCCTGTGAAACAAAGTGATGAGCCAATTAGTATGACGTACAGTGTATATACACGTATTTCATGCGTCACAATGAGCGACTATACATACAGAGGTTGATTTCACATGTTCGAACATACTTACTTTCTATGGCCGCAGTAAGCCCGATGGGAAATATGCGTGAATCCTGCCGGCCAGTTGTTGTAAACATACTAAACATAGATGGCAGGGCGATTTTCTTCAACAGAGTGGTCGTCACTCGGCTGATACTGACGCCATCATCAGCGAAGCCGGACAGGTAGTGAATCTAAAATTCAGATTTTTGCAAGCTACTGGTAGGACTAGTGATCGATACGTGCAGGTAGCACGAATACGGCAAAGGTACAGGAATACATGTGAAAATAAGCAACTAAATAATAAGTACATACGAGCTCGTAGATAAAAAGGAAGCTGATCATACGTAAGAAAATTATAAATTTTCTCTCACCAAGACAGACTTCTTTTCCGTACATGTGGCTATCTCATCGGCGAAGGACAGGAGCCCGTTTACACTGCTCATGGGCAACTGGTGCAACATCCCATTGCCATCAGTAGTATTTCCACACCTTAACGCTCAGATCTCTTCCTTCATTTCCTTCATTTCGGTAAAGAGCTTCGCCAGCCACTCTGCAGTAACAATACAAACGCATGCATTTGTTTATACTGGCATGAATTTACAAATAGGTAGTAAAATAACCACTAGAACAGAGTAGAGACATGTATCACGCGAGCGCAATACAATACAAAAAACTGAAACTGTCAGAGTAAAGTCAGATGAAATCAAATTAAAAGGCAATGTACTCTCCATGTGACAGCAGTGACGGTTGCAACTGGCAGTTTCATTCTTTCTCCTCAAGTCAGGATCCTGTGTAGCAGATTCCAGCACAGATTGGCTCTCGAATGTATCGTGTACGGTAACTGATGCTTGAGGTGGTGAAGGCGATAGTTGAAAAACTGGAGGCGGAGGTGGTGACGCAAGCTCAGATACGACAACCGAAGCCGAAGACGACGGTGGCATGTTCGATGTCTTTTTGGATCTAGTGGAAGATGAAGCAGGAATCGACGATGTCCTAAAGCCATCAACCAGCCTCTCTACTGCCGGCCTTTGTCGTTTCCTCTCAACTTCTGTCTCACTCAAACTATTCTTTTCTTCCAATCGCTTCAGCCGATAAGTGAGAAAGTTCAGATTATCTGAAAGGGTAAGGCAAAATCTGCAATCATATTTACGAAAAATACATGCGCTTTTAGGTTGAGTCGTGCCAGCCTTCAGTGTGTATGGTTTCCCATACCACAATCGACCTTTGTCTGTGTGTGTTGTGGACTTCCACAGGGCGTTCAACTCGATGTCGAGAGCTGCGGGGAGCTCAAGGAGTACAGCATGGCAAAAATGACGGCAACATTGACTCTACCCAATAGATTCACCATTGTATCTAAATATACTATTATACTACTATATTACTAGCACTGTTCGACATGAAGAGAGCATTAAAAACGTACCACTAGACATGAGCTGTTCCGACACCTTGAATTCCCTCCAGGATGGGTGTGGTTCAGTTTTGTTGCGCATACATTGAGTAGCTTTGGTTGTCTTGGGGAGGAGGCAGAAGACATTGCCATCTTCATCCCGGAACAGCCAACTGTCCAGCACAATTTGAGCGCCATCGTCGAAGCTTACTAGGTGATACTTTGCAGTGTTCATAATTGTGATACACTGGAGGTGTTTCAGAGCTTCAAATGCATGAAAAAAGGTTGTAATGTTCTATTAGTATATAAAACTGCAGTAAATTAAATAATCTTATCTACGCTGATTTTATTACAGCTCTTTTCTATAACATTACAGATTCATGAATCTACTATTGCAATACTTGTATTTTGAGATTTCTACATAATTGATGAACAGAGCAGCTTTGATGTATTTTAGTACCAAATAAGTTGCCAAAAATACGGCCATATTATACTGCGACGAGTAATTTTATTAATTATACTTTGAGGAGGCGAAATTACAGTAGTAGTATGTTTAATTGGCTACGCTTGTCAGGCCTGGACGGTTTGATGCTAAGAAATTGTTATTATTATTATTAATTTTGCTATTACTACTGTTATATGTATACGCTGAAGATTCTAAACAATCTGCTATGCTTCAATTTTTTGCATCGACTGGTTGATCTACGTCCAAGGCTGCCACACGCTTACAGAAAAGCCTATAAGTTGCAAGTTCAAACATGAGTAGAATATTTTGAAACAGAATCTAGCTCGTAATTAAAGAAAATAACATATTATTAGAACCTTAAAATAAATTTACGTACAAAATTATAACAGCTAAAGAAAAGTATCATGATTAAAGTTTAAAGAATAGCATTTGCTTCTGAATGCAGACACATCAAACCTTTGCAGTATGTTAAAAAAGTAAGCTCTGTCTCACTGACGGAAAGTATGAGCAAGTGGTATGGCCAACTGGTGGCCACCGTCGTCTGGAAAGAGGAACATTTTGCACATGATATGTTCAACAGGTACGACAGAAACCGAGCGCGACAATTCAGACACTTTGAAAATGTCTAAATCCATGGACAGCAACGGCAATAGAAAGTAGTTGTCGTGGCTACAAAAGAGCCGGCCAATGGCCCTGATATCGTCGCCCTCCTTCACAAAATGAGAAACTTTGAAGACTTTGTGATCAGAGGTTAAGACGAATGAATCCGGAGATTTCCTCTTCAGGATGGTGTTGACATCATTCAGTACGAGTCGCCGGTAAGCTACACCCTCATCACGAATGATGGGTTGCAAGGGTGTCAGGGACTTTATTCCCAATAGGGATACAGGACGCTGCCCAAGAAACTGTCCACTCTCATGTATTCGCTTGACAATCTGATTCAGTGGTTGACTGGGCGATCGAATCTTCTTCTTGATGAATCTCAAGAAGTTCTCAAACTTAAAGTTGCTAAATGTGTCTATTGGACCAAACCGGTTGAAGTCATCAACTAGGTGCTGAAGGTTGTGAATATTGTATGTGAAAAATGCATTTCCGAGAGCATCGCGAAGGAGATCGTGCATATATGACACAAGGCGGCGAATGTATTCAACGCTCTGCGCTCCTTGGTATTGTTTCCTTTCGCAGCACATGATGTAGATAGCGATGAAATACGTCATGAATATAGTTTGTAGCTTTGAATCACGTACAACCTTGGGGATGACGAACGGAATGATGTACACTGTAAAAAGTCGCAATTCAGTCGCCTTCCATTTGTGAAGGTGGCGAATAGGGCTCACCTTTCGAACAAAGTCACAAGGAAGAACCTTGCAGGTCTCTTTTATAAGCTGATCAAAGTACCTTTTCTCATTCTGGCCGAGTCTGTACTTATTTGGACCATTGCTTAATACTTCCAGCAGCTTCAGTGTCACTCCTTTGCAGATAAGGTGCAACATGTCGTGTGGAAACTGAGCCACCATGTCAATAGACAAGGATTCAAAGGGGCTCGGTCCGTGGTGATGCTCCGGTTGAGTTCTGTCGCGAAAGGTGGCGTCACTTCGGAGAGTACCATTCTCAGAGAAAGCAACACGGTTACAAATGTATATACCTTTTGCAATGCAACGGTCACAACCATAGTAGCCAGAGTGGCCTTTGACATTCTTGACAAAAGCGCGTGCGGGTGTGTCGCAGCAAACACACGCAAGGAGAATTTTCACACCGGGTCGAATCTCCAAATCATTTTGCTCCAGCGTCTTTAACTCTTCAATAGTATCCGTGAGAAGATCCTCGGCACTCTGAGGCTTTGCCTTGCCGTGGTAGATTCCAACGACAAAGACAGAATTCCGAATTTCACGAAATGCGGCTAGAATCACCCAAAAGCCGTCCACAGTCGATGAAAAAAGTGGTACACCATCGATGTTTAAAACCAGGTTCAAGTTGACATTATTCTCAAAGCCCACATCGTCAAGTAGCCTTTTAATCCCATCCAGGAGCCCAAAATGATAATAGCTACCTGGATCAACGTGTTTAACTCCTAATACAACCTGGGGAGAGTCAAGCAGCGTTCTCGGGTCAATAGGAAGGGATGGGTCTTTCTTGCGCAGAACAGCCAGAAGACGTCGCAAAGAGGCCTGTGGGATGTTGTCGGATATTGCCCATTCTTTCAAAGCCTCACTCAGATCTACATCAGATTCATGGTCGTCATAGTCGTCAGTCTCTGAATCGGAGGAGACGGATTCAGATGGCGAATTGTTATTACTATCCTCCTGATGATTTTTATCTCCTTCCTCAGGTTGACTACCCAATGTCCATTTAGAACAAACTGCTCCACTGGGCAATGATGATTTTTTCATACAAATGCCCTCTTCCTCGTCATGAGAGCTGGAACTGGTATCCCTAATGGCACTTAGTAGCAACCTCTCTCCTGTTCTCTTTTCTTCACCCAAGTGGTCATCTGAAATAGGCAGTATATGTATGCAATTTATTTTAAAAAGTGTTGTTAAACTTTATATATTTGTACACCCTGGCGCACTTTAAGCGACATAAGCACACAACCAGTGAGAGGCATTATTGCCCATTCCGCCGGCTCCCCTGAGCAGGCATACAAGCGCGGATACATATGCAGGCACACACTCACACAGGAGTGTACAGCCACCCTAACTTTATTTTATTGTTAGGCATGTACACTTCACTGCGCCTTGGGGGTTTGGCTCTCAAGGCCATTAATTGCACAAGCAGAGCCAAGCCAAGATTCCAATTCAGCCACAAATTAATGTGACTACACTTGGAATTGAGCCTAGGTCACTGGCCCACCAGAGCAGCTGCGCTACCTCTGGGCTATGGCCCCCTGGTAGTACTCGTACAAGTTATTAAAGATTTAAATCAGTTAACCAAGAAACTCTAAATATTATATAAAATGCTAACATGAAATAGCTACATTTATAAATAATAGATAGACAGTATGCTTTGTATATATTAAAAACTCATGATAGGTGGCCCACTAAATATTTATCAAACCAAAACAAAAAATAGTAACTTCATATCAAGTATGCCTAATGTTTTTGTAGAGATGCTAGTAAATCTTGACCTTTCAAATTGCATCCTGAAGTGGAAATTTAGATATGATATTATTTCTTGTTTCTTCCTTTTATTTTGGGTTAAAAAATTGCATCCTGAAATTAGACCTTGGATGCAGTTTTGAATTCTAGTGCCAGCAAAAATTAGAACAGAATATCAATTTAGACTCATTAGGTTGATACTGGTTTATTTAATAAACTGGCTTTACTAATAAGTTTTGTACATCCCAGGCTAGGCCTAAGACTGACACCAAAATCAAGCAGTTCTTTGTTGACTGATAGGTAAGAATTCAATTTCCATGCAATAATTATTCTGATAGGAATTATGCCTAACTCTAATCATTTGTAAATTTTAATCAGTGGAGTATTGTAGGGGCCTATATAGTCCAATAATATTATTTATAATTCCTATGAATAAAAAATCACATACAGTACTGAATAAGAAATGAGATAAGGTAAAGTAGTATACGGAAAATTAGCAACTTTAATAAAAGATTCTATAATTAAATTAGCTAATTATCATTAGTAGCTAGACCATTAGCTATGCTTTGCTATTGCATTTATCTCCTTCTAACATCAAACTTCTTATGGTATATTTAAGGCCGCCAAAATATAGATGTAAAATAAAATTCAGTCAAACAGAAAGATGCGTTGTATCACCGTGAAGTTTCATATACCTAGCTGCCTGACCCTGACACAGCTTAGTGAAAAAAACAACCCCCATTGATCGGCATGATTGAGCATGCAGCAAATTATTCAAAAATATACGATTTTAACGATACGTATTAACAAAATAAAACTGTAAAAAAACGAGCCTTACTTTTTCCCTTACTTTTTTTCAGTGTTATAAAAATCATTCAATCTACGTTATTATATAGTAATGCAGCATAGAAACGTCAAATTTTGGGTTCCATAATGACTTAAGTTTGACGTTGATTTTTCAACCTACTTTCAACGTATATTTTACGTTGCTTCTTTGCTATTTTACAGGTATAATTGAGCTAGCCAAAATGATGACTACAAATGCATATTGACTCTGGCATCTAATTATGCAAAAATAAACTACAAAATCAACGAAGACGG
>NIVC01000225.1:288415-295915 GCA_002269645.1 Macrostomum lignano
TGGCAACCAGAGAAGTTTTATTCCATGAAATGTTGACCTCACCAATTGCAGGAAGTGACCTACCGCCTGGCCTTCTCCCCAGCCCTGGTTGAGGATACAATCGGCTCTGTAATCTTCTTTAATAGTGAGGCTGGTGAATTCTGGTACGAGCTCAACTTGCACGCCACTCCGCCTCCGCTCACCGTGCTGGAGCCGATGGAGTGCGAGCTAGGCCAGCACGTCTGCCAGGAGATGACGCTTGAGAATCCCAGCTCCGCGCCAATCGTGCTCAGACCGCAACTGTCAAACGCCAACAATTTCGGCCTGGAAATTACCGACAGCGAGGTCCACATCCCGCGCGGGCGGATCCGTCACGCTGAACCTGCGGTTCACGCCATCGGATTTGGGATTTGCCGATCACGCCTGTCGCATCACGTTTCACTCCGGTGAGTTCGCCGGTTTGTCTATCATGTTTCGAGAGACTTGTTTGAAGTTGATGCGACAATGAAGCTAAGTCTTCGTTAAAAGAGCATTAAGCTCAAGAACAAAGCCGGGATTTATTTGGTGTCTATTTGGCACACTATACGGCCAACAATCATCTAGGCGGCCTCACGCAACACGAATAACGTTATATATTTGACTTTTTATGTGGAAGGGTGGAGGAGGCTAACATCGCTAAAGTGGAGGAGGGGCTCAACATGAGTGGGCACGAAAGGGACAGGGGAGGTGAAAAAGTACAGTACGAGCCAATACATTAGATCACAACACCACATTATTAAAGACTTACCTACCAAATTCTATTGCTTTAGCTAAGCGTTTCAGATGACTATACTCGCACTATGCATTGAGACTTGATGCAGACTCGATTTTTTTACACACAAAAGTTATGCAATTTCCACAACTTTACTACCAATGCATACAGACAAACTCAAAGAGTGGATCTTCGAAGTCAACGGCTCAGGCCTGATGCCGTCGGCCCAGAATCCAGTCGCCATCACGGCTCCAGCCGGCAGCAATTCCACGCTGATTATTCCGTTCCACAATCCGCTGGACGTGCCCGTCATGTGCGACATCCTGCTGACAGACAGCGGCAAGTCAACCAACGACGGCATCAAAGAGCTCGAGAACTCCCCGTTCTGCCTGCTGTTGAAGCACTGCAAGAAAATCCGCCTGGAACCCAAGGCTCGATTGGACATTCCTGTCAGCTTCGCGCCCGAGAACATGCAACAGCACGAGGCCGTCTGCGTGGTGATCATGCGCCGACGCGACGGCAAAGGCTGGCATTATTGCCCGGACGAGCCGAAAGCACTGCCGCGATCCGACAGCGGTGGCATCGCCGAAATTCGCTGGCGATTCCGCGTTGTCGGCGTGCCGGAGAACAAAGCGGACCGGCCGGAGGTGCCCGCGCCGCTGGTGTCGTGTCCGGCGCGCACCGTGGCCGAGGACCGGCTGGAGGTTTGGCTGGCCGGGGTGGCGCCGACCCCGGGGGCGCCGCAGGTGAGCTGACGACTGGAAGCTATAGAACTAATCGGATGCATACAACCTCCAAGTAGCCTAATTTTATCTTGAAGCAGATTTTTCACCCGGCAAGGTTATAAATTTGAATTTTAGCAACAAAAGTATATGGAATTAGCGAAATTTTGTTGCAATGTTTACTACCGAACGGGCTACTAAAACAAGTTCGGGGCTTTTTCTGAGGAATATTGGAGACTGCATGGTCAGCAAAAATTATTGTGGTTGTGCTGTTTCAACTTTCTTCAATGAATTGATTAACAATTAAACTTCTGGGGATCCTCCTCCTCCCTTTCCTCCTCCTCTCCTCCTACCCCTCCCCTCCTCCTCCTCCTCTCCTCCTCCCCCTCCTCCTCCTCATCCTCCCCCTCCTCCTCCTCCTCCTCCCCTCCTCCTCCTCCTCCTCCCCCTCCTCTCCTCCTCCTCCCCTCCTCCTCCTCCTCCTCCCCTCCTCCTCCTCCTCCTCCTCCTCCTCCTCCCTCCTCCTACCCTCCTCCTCCTCCTCCTCCCTCCTCCTCTCCTCCTCCTCCCCTCCTCCTCCTCCTCCTCCTACCCTCCTCCTCCTCCTCCTCCCCTCCTCCTCCTCCTCCTACCCCTCCTCCTCCTCCTCCTCCCCCTCCTCCTTCTCCTCCTCCCCTCTCCTCCTCCTCTCTCCTCCTCCTCCTCCTCCTCCTCCTCCTCCTCCTCCTCCTCCTCCTCCTCCTCCCCTCCTCCTCCTCTCCTCCTCCTCCTCCCCTCCTCCTCCTCCTCCTCCCTCCTCCTCCTCCTCATCCTCCTCCTCCTCCTCCTCCTCCTCCTCCTCCTCCTCTTAGGATGACACAGATGTTGCATTACGAAGTAATCCTCGCTCAGTGTCTGCTAGGCTTATCTATTTATGATTGATATCAAACTGAGCTAAGCTAAGCTAAAACTCTGTTTTTATTCGTCAAAGCGACGTCAAAAAAGAGGGCGAGATCTAAGGCACAGGGAGGAAAGAGGGGAGAGAGGGAAGAGTCCTCAAATCCAGTTTTTGCTTAGTTTATTCGTATTCGTACGGCCAATTGTCGCTTAATGCGATGAGTCCAACGTATTTTCGGACGGAGAATAAGCCTCTAGCCGATTCTAAGTGCATGGTAATCTTCTACTGTATAGCTCGCACTAAATAGTAGTCCTATTCAACGCTTGCATACCCTTCCTTGCAGACGCTGATCCGCGCAAGGACTCGAACTCCGGCTGGCAACCAGCCAGCCCTCCCAGCTGGTGTCGAAGAAGCCGCCGACGTGCCTGAGCCGTTCACCTTTGGCCTGGTGTCTCTGGACGACAGTTTGGCGGGATTGTTGTCGCAGAGCGTGAAGCTTGAACTGCTCCGCCAGGTGCGCGACTCTCGCACCGGCATGGTGGTGCTCACCTTCGCGCTCCGGCTGCAGCCGTACAAAACCTTCCGAGTCAAGACGCACCTGGTAATCAAGTCTAACGCTGGCGGTTTTTGGCGCTATCCGCTCACGGTGGAGAGCACGGATCCCGAACCGGATGACGTCATCACTATTAACGCGGCTGGATTGGACAGAGCTAGTAAAGTGATGTTCCGACTGACTAGCAAGGAACTGTGAGTTCTGGGTGACCAGTTATCCATATGAACAGATTCTGCGAATCTCAATTTTTAGTTAAGATGACAATCGATAGTCATGTCCATCGCTGGCTCCTGAGCTGAGCTAGCGGTCTCTATCGCACAAGTTAAGATGACAATCGATAGTCATGTCCATCTCTGGCCCTGAGCTGAGCTAGCGGTCTCTATCGCACAAGTTAAGATGACAATCGATAGTCATGTCCATCTCTGGCCCCTGAGCTGAGCTAGCGGTCTCTATCGCACAAGTTAAGATGACAATCGATAGTCATGTCCATCTCTGGCCCCTGAGCTGAGCTAGCGGTCTCTATCGCACAAGTTAAGATGACAATCGATAGTCATGTCCATCTCTGGCCCCTGAGCTGAGCTAGCGGTCTCTATCGCACAAGTTAAGATGGCTGCGCTTGGATTTGAACCACGGGAATAGAACCACATGTAAATTTTAGCGAAAAGTCAAGCTCTGCTAATCAAAATTGATTACACCTGCTCTAATTGGGCAGATGTGCAACCGACAGCTCAACCGCAGCTATTACGCGGCATCTGAAGGCTGCGAACGGCTATTTAGTCCAAGGATTTCAGGGGGAGGGGGTCGCCACTCAAGTACCCTCACGCTGTAACCGCTATTAGTTGAGTTATACAAACTCTGCTGCATCTCCTCTTCTCCTGAGCTCATTAGTTAAATGGGCTTGAATGACTATTACCTACGAAAATTTTGTTTCATTGAAGTTAATAATTATTGTCCTGCT
Source organism: Macrostomum lignano (assembly GCA_002269645.1). Lineage (NCBI taxonomy): Eukaryota > Metazoa > Platyhelminthes > Macrostomidae > Macrostomum > Macrostomum lignano. The sequence continues at coordinate 292,256 of NIVC01000225.1, forward strand.
TTTCCCCATGCAGTCACCCAGTGAAGTTCCGAGCCTACTTCGAGGAGAACCACGACTCTGGCGACTTCCACGTTGAGCCACAGTCGGGCGAGCTGCCGCCGCACGGCACGGACGGCCTGCCGTTCACCGTCACTTTCTTGCCGTCTTATTACGGCAAGCCGAAGCGAGTCCGTCTGGTGATTCGAGTGAGTTTTTGGCTGGTTGTTTTTCGCGGAATAATATCACACTGGCCTCTCAATTAGACTGAAATATCACGACGACGAAAAGTCGTATGAACGACACTACGTTTGGAATTTTTATTTCATGTTAGCGACCCGAACTGTGTGTGAGTAATGTGAATGGGAATTTAAGTACTGGTTATTAGGACAGTAACGTAAAGGCCTAAGAAACGCGCTAACTCAAGAGACAGTGGCGCCCGCCCAGAGAGAGGGACGCCCACCAAAAGACAGGGGCGCCCACCAAGAGACAGGGGCGCCAACCAAGAGACAGGAACGCCCACCAAAAGACAGGGACGCCCACCATGAGGCAGGGGTGCTCACAAAGACACCAAGTATTGAAGCCCCTTGGGGTTGCACAACCCCTCCTATGTACTTACAATGTAAAACTCCTGCGTACGCCACTGTAGTTTCTATACGGTAGGTGTGTGACGCATTTTGAACTTAAAATCACACATTAAAATTAAATTGTTACCAATGTGGGAATTTAGCACTGTACATATATGTCTAGCGAAAGACTTCACATACAAAGGAAGGTCGCTAAGCTGTTTCTTACACAGCAACTATTTCGTACTTGTAAATACGCTGCTTTCTCGGTGCAACCCCGGTTGAAGAGTTGCAAGTTGCAACCTACATGTACACCGACATTCATCATGATGATTCTATTGCCAAACTAAAGCGCTCTATCAACAATTGCAGACTGACGACATGGAATGGACATACATCATCGTTGGCGAGATTCCGGAATACCAGCCGCCCCAGGGCCGCTCCCTGCCGCCGGTCAGCGGTCCCCACCCCAATCCGATCGTGCGCAGCGGCCGGGTGAAGAATTATATCCGTGAAAATATGCGAATGGAGCACACTGGAGTGAGCTCGCCGATTAAGCTGGCTCCGCTGATGTGCAAGAAGGAGCAGGTGCCGCTGTTCTGAGTCTCTGAAAAATTAACTCTTGCGTGTGTATTTTTGCTGACTCTGTCTTTTTAAAGAACGCCGTGAACTTCTACTTTGTTCGAACGATTTATAACTAAAAACTACCAGTCTCAACCGCAGAAATGCCATGGATATTTGCTTAAAATCTTCAAAGATTCTGAAGGTTTCACTGACTTGCAAGTGATCTAAGTGTGTATGTTTTATTCGACTAAGATAACTATTGATCAATTCCTCGAATCTCGATGTTAAAATATCGAAAAATTTACCCATTATTCTATTTTTACGTTACACATATTTTTGAATGCGACATTTTGATCTTCCGGGGGCCGAACTGTGATTGGTGTACATGTACATTGATGTGCCTTTGTCTAATTCTTACCTTTTCTTCCTATCCACAAGTTAGATTATACGTATTACAAGCTCAATGATGTTCAAATCTTCCTCAATTCGAAACCAGCAGCTTGGGAGTTGCACCTTGTGCTACTAAACTAATAATATTCTTACCTGTAGTTAACTACCCTTACCTTACTATTGTAGTTCCTATTTTTTGACAGTATATTTATTAATTTGTTAAGATTTACTTGAAGGAACAATTAATTTTTAATACAACGCGATAGATGATAGTTTAAATTAGCCTCTCGATTGCAAACTTTTCCTTTTGTCAGAATTTATTCCTTTGATAAAATAATTTTTTATACATCAGTAATTGTGTCCAGTACAATCCTAAGAAGCACTGACGCCTGTCTAACCGGATCGCATATATATTTTTATTGTTTCTTTTAATTTTTAATAGTGAGGTTTGAATTTGTTTAGAAAATAAAGAATATTACACCGATATGCATCGAAAATATTCTAATATTAGAAAGCCTCCGTACGCGCTACGTTTTAAAACGGCTTTCTTGAAAAAGATGCAAATTTATTGCGCGATAATTTCTTAAAACTTTCCTGAAGCTTTGGGGACGAATATAACCACAAAAGAGATTGATGTTCCTAGAAGACCTTGATAAGGCGGTTAAAATTAAAAAGCTATTGTAAAAATAAAAATTCATGTTACAACAGCACGTTGTGACGCAAACTCCCAAGCGATTAAACAGAGACAATTTCATCTAAACAAGAAGGGGTCATAGATGCCCATGCAGTAGAAATTATAGCAAAAACTGCGGCTATCATATTTATCATCATTCTAAGATATAATTAGTTGTCCTTGGAGCAGTAAAGCGCACCGACAACTCATTCTCTGAGACAGGAAATCTTGGATAAATCTTTGTGTTTTACTGGTAAAAACCTCACAGCAAAGGATAAAGTATTTTACCCAATGACGCAAGAAGGCAGCAAATGTTTTCATTGTTAAGCTTTTTGTATTTTTTTGTATACCTTAAATAAAAGAAATAAAAACATGTACAGTCGATTACAAAAGTCTATAAGCCAGTAGGCAGAATCACAGATACTAAATACACTAGTTGTTTCACTTCTCAACCGCATTTAGCAAAACTTTATAAACCTTTCGGTAGTACATGTATGAGCGAAAAAAGCAACAGTGAGTAGCAAGCGCAACTTGATGCCTAAAGTGAACAATCTAATGTATTCAGAATCTGTGAGGTAGCCTGTGGAAATGAATTTGAGCCAAAAATACAGTCGGTCAACATTCTTCTAAACATAAAAATCCACAAAATCCCAACTTTCAAAGCTGTTGTCCAAAAAACTGGATTTTAGTCGTGGTACACACAACCGAATTCCATCTCAGATCATATTGTAATTATCAATTTATTGATTTTCAGAGGAAAATGATTTTATAGTTAATCACATTCCCATTATCTAGATAAAATTACTGAACAAAACGTGGCAGAAAGTTAAAAGCAACAGTAAACTTTTTATCGTCGCAACCGTAGTGGCTAACAATACTGCTCGATTTTGCAACGGAGCCCTGGGACACGTCCGCTGAGCAATGACGCAATATCTGTCAACAGCTGACGATCCTTGGGACTGATTTCCTCTATCTAACTTAGTCGCATACAGCTGTTCCGAAAACTCAAATTTTATAAGAAAACGCATTTTAATGTTGCAGTCGTCGAAGTGTAAGACGTCACCACCACCAGCTGTTCGTCGCGTACGTCTTTTGGAGATTTGGTTTAAATAGCCACACCTGATAGCCCTGCAGGGCAGCCGTGTCCAGTGAGTCCTGCAGTTTCAGTTTTATAAATTTTTTATGCAGCTAGCAGTACTACATAAGTAGTATTGTATGTATAAAAAACACATCCAGCTACGATCTTAGTAGTAGCTAAGAGGACAACAAGAAGCTAGCAAAAGATAAATTAGCAAAAGATAAATACTTAAGTTGATCAATTTAAGAGGGCCGTAGCCCAATAGTTTAGCACGTTGCGGTTAACGGTCCCATTAACAGCCTTGAGGGCCAGCCTAACGATAAATAAAGTTAGGGCCGCTGTACACTCCTGTGTGAGTGTGTGCCTGTGTGTAGGACTGCGTACGTATCCGCGCGCTTGTGTGCCTGCTCAGG
>NIVC01000225.1:298415-410915 GCA_002269645.1 Macrostomum lignano
AAGGCTTGGAGAGTGTACACTCTGGGTCTGAGTTTGTCTCTTTTTAACATAAACAAAATATGCCAGGTATGAGAATACAGTAAGAAAGAGCTATAAAACGGATTATACAAAAATAAAAGTAGAATATTTTTGGCGCACAGGATAGATAGGATAGAGTGGAAAATAAGATAGAGTGGATAGGTCTTTCCTAATGTACGCTTGTAGCAAAAGAATCGATTACTCATCAGTCTTTTCATGCCCAAGCGGAAAAATAAAGAAGGAAGTTCCTTTTATCACGGAACACACAACAATAACTATATTACAACGTTACTTACTTACTTGACTTAGCTGTAGGGGGCTCCGTGCGTCCGGAAACAGCGAGGAGGCGTTGCCGCCTATTTCGCTAACCCCTGGATATTACAACGTTAGTTACTTTTTAGGAAGCTTCAGAGCCATAGGAGGAAAAATAAATAGTGAAATAAAAGTCCAAACGGACTGGCTGACCGGCCTGCCATTTCAGCCTGAAAAGGCCACAGAAAATGTCTCCGTAAAGGCCATGGTAGAAGCATGTACCGCGTTGACGGGGAAGGAACTAAAAGTACTGTGAGGGTCAGCTCAGATGTCAGGGACAGCCGAATCTAACGCTTCGCCATCGCTAGTTTAGTGCTTTTATTGGTGCTGAAATTTATCAGGGGCTGCATCCTAGGCAGCTATCTGGGATTTCTGTCAATGTCCGACCAAGGGAAAACACGTAATGTTACATGGACGTCGTACGACATCTGTCAAAGGTCGGTGTTGGCGTCGGTGCGACGTCGGATTGTTGCAAGAGCCTCACTCCAAACTTTGCGTATGCGTACCGTGTAAAGGTTATCCTTCCATTCCAACTTGAAGGAGAGGAATTTTGGAATTAACAAAAATGAGGAAGCAGATCGCTCCACTCTCTCTCCCTTTCTTTCTCTTCTCTTCTTCGTGTTCGAGAAAAATAAGAATTTAACCATGCCGTAACATTGAAACAATTATAGGGGCGTGGCGAGTTTACGCCCCTATCAACTGCATGAGCCATCGATATGATATCAAACCATGCACAGAACTGATGTGAGAAGCACAAAAATGGCCTCGTTTGACGGCTGTATCAGAAACCTGAAAGTTCAACAACCTGAAGGAATATGAATTGCGTTAAGCTACAAGTAAATTTCACTCACCTGAGATTCGCAAGAATGAGATTTACGAAACCTAGGAACCGTCCAATGTAGTAGTAATTCATTAACCTATAAGTAGTGTGTCGTCTATGTCTAGCAGGCCTTTTATCTATATATGGCATGTGCGATTAAGCTGTATAACGTATACACATGCCACTAAATCGAATTAGTGTCTTCCTTTTTTAGTTACGCCAAGCTTTATAGAAACTTGTATCATATTCATAATACCACACATTAAAACTAACACTATATTTTAAAAAGTGTTCAAAGTTGAGATTATTTTATCTATGATTTTCCAAATATGTTTTAACGGTATGTTATTCGCAAATTTGAATATATACTTTTCAAAGAAACTATTTTCTAAATGCGACGTTTAGACTAGGGATATAATAGTAGCGCAACCTTGGGAATCACTCAGCCGTTTCTATTGGCAACACACACACATGTAAGTCGCTATGGGACGGAATAGTAGTCACGTGTTGAAGTGTTGTCAATAGAGACGGCCGGGTGAATCCCTAGTGCGCCCAAGCATGGATAGTAGGCAAAATGTATACACTCGTATAGACAAACGTATTGACTATTGAACACAATATTTAGTAAAGTTAAACGTATACACTTCAACCTAAAGTTAGCAAGTGTACGAAAATTCAGTTTGTATTTTGAGAAGAGGAATGATGCTTGGTCTTTACTCTTTCACACACAAAAATTATGATTGAGTTAGCCTATTCGATTTTTTTCCTTTAGTTTCAACGAACCTTAAATTCTAATATGATTATGATTTAATGATTAAAAAAGAAAAACCTTACATTATATTGATTTTCTTATAGATCTAGAGTAGCTTGGTATAGACTAGGCTCATAGTCGATTTTTAGTGGCTTTCCAGGATTTCCAAGATTTTCAAAGTAGTAGGAAAGAGGGCCCAGACAGGCAGATTGGCCCCCTTATACATATGCAAGTCCAGCTATGGCAAAAGATGGGGTGGCCACCTCACTAACCACTGCCCCCCCTTAGATTGACATTGTCAATTTTAGAATATAGACCAAATTATAATTAAATTAGCAATAGTAATAGTAAATACTAAAATTATATTCATACTGTGTTGTTATAAACTATAACAAGTGGTTATAGATAGCAATTTTTTTAATCTACAATTTATTATCTATCTTACTATCATATATCTAGTATACTTAATATAATAGTCAATAATATATGCTATAAATATTGTACAAGAATTAATGATTTTTATTTGTTTACAGAGGTCTAATGTACAAAATATAGTATTATATCAATATTCTTAGGGCTTGATATACAAAACATTATTTGTTTTATAATTCCAACTGAAATAATCTGCCTTCATGCTTTATTTGGTTGTAAGTGTGACAAGCATCAAAATAAATGAACTTCAGAAAGCTTAGAAAAACATCATTGGCCAAAACTACTCCAACAGTTCAATATTTGGTAAGAGTTTTTATATATGTTTAAAAGATTTTGAATGGCATTGATCATGAAAAATCTTTGTGCAATATAAAAGTGATTGATTTTTTGCTTGCTTTGTAAAATATTTAAAGGTTCACTTTTTCAGGTTTTAATTTTAAAGGTGTTTAATTTTTTATACAAAATTCCCCTCACGGTCCTTGAAATCTTAGCAATTCTCTCCACAAGCTTTGAAGTCTTAGAAATTTTCTTATAAGCTTTGAAATATTAGCAATTCCCCAATGAACCTTAAGCCAAAGCATTTCAGAAATTTAGAGTACATTTATCCAAGCTTGTGATATGCTGTTATACAATTGTATATTTTTCCACTAATCATAACTAGGTGCAACCAGGGGACACTCTGTGCAGCCTCGCTGTCCGATTCAACACCAGCACTGGCTGCCTGCGCTCACTGAACTACCGTGTCGGCTCCGAGCTGCCTCTGCTGCCTGGCACGGTGCTGAATGTGCCAGCTCCAGCTGCGGAGCCGCTTCCAGCGCAGGTTTGTTGATTAGATTGTGGATTAGCTTCAGCCTAACCTATCACTAACTATGGTTTCTACAAGGACTAATCAAATTCAACAGCACAATTGAGAGTCCCAATCGATGTTTAGCCAGGCTATTAAAGTGGGTAAAAATGCAAACTTTTAAAAGATTTTCGGTTTCTATTGTATTAAGTGATGTCTCGAAGCTTTTCTATTAAGAAGGTGTTCAATATTCTTTGGCAAGTAAAGGTCCACTGAAAACGGCACAATATCGCACTGCTAGACATCAATTGAGCTGTAAGAGTCGCACAGCTGATTTACAAAGCGACGAAAAAACTTCAAGTCGTGTGATCACGCGTTTCCGGTATCTTCCGGTATCAGCAGCAAAAATACTTAAAGAGGACCTTTCAAAGTGAAATTTATCCATCGTCTTTATCTGTCAATCTTCAGAATGGGTCACCCAACGGACTGCAGCGTGAAAATAGCCAGCCAGATCATCCAAATGTCCAAAGCGATGAGCAGAACACTTCGCAACAGGCTGCTGAACTTTTTAATCTGCCATTAGCAGAGCTTCAGTGTCCTCGGCTGCGCCACTCACCCGAGTCACTCACAGAGCAGTACTGGTCGATAATCTCCCAGCCAGACTCCCTGGACGATGACTGGACATTTCTCGATCCAGACGCTGAGCAGCGAATACAACCAGGTCGATCCAGTCTCCCACTTCCTCGCCTTTTGGTGCCGAAATACGCGCCTTCCGAAGATCCAACGCCCGAAGCTTGCTTGCCAGACGAGCTTCTCCTGACGTCCAGTCGTCTGCGCAGTCTTGTAGAAGTGCTCCCGCCGCGGGCCGAAGGTCTCGACCTCTGCCTCCTGTTCAGCACCAGACGACACGGTCACTCATTGCGCTCTCTTTACGAGCTGTCGCACTCAGTCCAGCTGGATCCCGCAACCTGCTGCCTGTTGTTGGCATCAGTTGCCAATAGCGACACTCTGCTGGGCGCATTTCTGCCTTGCCCGCTGCGTCTACCGTCGAACGGTTGCTATGGTACCGGGGAGACTATGCTGTTGCGTTGGTTTGACAATGATTTCAAAGTCTATCAGGCCACTAACACTGATGGTTTGTTTTTGCGCAGCTCGCGTCACAGCCTGTCGGTTGGCGCAGGAGCGCTGACGCTGAGAGCAGATCTGCTGTCGGGCTGCTCGGAGTCAAGCGAAACGTTCAACTCGCCTGCACTGATTGACGGCTCAGAGTTCGCGTTGGGCAGCGTGCAGCTGTGGGCATTTCAAGTTTTTGACAAAGACTAATTGCAAATCTGTGTTGTTAGATGTACATGTATCAAACCTATTTGACCAAGTTTTTTACGTTGTAGCCTAGTGGTCAAAGCGTCGGACTCACGACTTTATGGTCGGGGGTTCGATTCCCGATCCACTCGGAACAATTTGTGTCCTTGAGCAAGACACTGTAACTCTGCATTGCTTCAATTCACCCAGCTGTAAAATGGGTGCCAGCATTAGCTGGGGTAATTGAGGGTGTGTGTGTGGCGACCCCCCCCCCCAGTCCTTGGACTGAACAGCCGTATGCAGCCTTCAGATGCGCCGCGCAATAGCTGCGGCTGAGCTGTCGGTTGCACATCTGCCCATTGTGGCAGGTCTAATCAATTATTAATAATATTATTTGTGCGTACTTTCCGGTTAAGTCCAAGGAAGCCTAAAGGAAGGACTAAATTCCTATATATACATTATTTTCCGAATCGGTGTTGTCAGCAATCCTTTTGGCGCTGCAGGCACTCATTTTGTCGCCAGAGGCACTCACTTTGTCGCCACAGGCACTCATTTTGTCGCCACAGGCACTCATTTTGGCGCCACAGGCACTCATTTTGTCGCCACAGGCACTCATTTTGGCGCCGCAGGCACTCATTTTGTCGCCACATGCACTCATTTTGTCGCCACAGGCACTCATTTTGGCGCCGCAGGCACTCATTTTGGCGCCACAGGCACTCATTTTGTCGCCACAGGCACTCATTTTGTCGCCACATGCACTCATTTTGTCGCCACAGGCACTCATTTTGTCGCCACAGGCACTCATTTTGTCGCCACAGGCACTCATTTTGGCGCCGCAGGCACTCATTTTGTCGCCACATGCACTCATTTTGTCGCCACAGGCACTCATTTTGGCGCCGCAGGCACTCATTTTGTCGCCACATGCACTCATTTTGTCGCCACAGGCACTCATTTTGTCGCCACAGGCACTCATTTTGTCGCCACAGGCACTCATTTTGGCGCCACAGGCACTCATTTTGTCTCCACAGGCACTCATTTTGGCGCCGCAGGCACTCATTTTGTCGCCACAGGCACTCATTTTGTCGCCACAGGCACTCATTTTGGCGCCGCAGGCCCTCATTTTGTCGCCACAGGCACTCATTTTGGCGCCACAGGCACTCATTTTGGCGCCACAGGCACTCATTTTGGCGCCACAGGCACTCATTTTGTCGCCACAGGCACCATTTTTGTTTTGTAGCATAACATAGGGTGACTATGTGTTTGTAGCTCTGAAACAAAATTATTGATTTCCATAACGGGTCAACAACGTGGGGTGGGGGTGGGAGGGGGACAAAAGCATCGGCTGAGGACATGTCCCACCTGTCCCCCCCCCGGTGGCGACGCCCCTGACAAAGGGACAACTAGTTATGCAAGCAACGCCTCAAACTGAAAAGGGAACGACAGTCATGCAGTCACACTAGATCGCAACAGTAATCAGTAGCGAGGAGTGCGAAAAATGTCGACTCGCATGGCGGGTGGCATGCACTTTTGACTGTTGTTGAATATACTCTGAAATTCGTCATATTTTTTGTCTCCACAATTAATTTTTTAACATTGAAAAATCTGTGAAGTAATTGTATTGCTTAATTTTTCTGTGTTTCACTAATTGGCCAGTTGTAATTGTCTCTTACATAATTGACATCGATCTTTAGAAGTGAAGATTCGATTAATTGAAGTGATTTCTAATAATTAAAAAGTGCTTTCGTATAAAAACTTGTTTCACATCAGCTCCGTACAGTCTTTTGTTAGGTTGTAAACAAAGGTTGAGGCCATAGACTACACCAAGTCTATGATTCTGTGGCAGTAGTTGCTGCTCCGGTGAACGGAGATTCTCTATTTGATCGGCTTGACTATCAATTTAGTTGACAGAAACTGTAGCAGTTTAGAACACAGATACTATAACCCTAGATATTCGGCGCAGTTCGGCGCAGCAGTGCCTTGCGTCAAAATTCATTTTTGGAGCAACTAGCAATTTTTCTTGCCATGCGCACGCTGACGCTCACCCAAAGAGTAGACACTTTTTTGAGCCATAGACTGTAACACAAAAAATGGCTTTAACTCAATGCAGAGTGAAATATCTAGTGTTTTATTATCTGTGATTTAGAAGCATTTTATTTTACCAAGATACTTTTTATCTCGCGATTAAACAACATACATTATGCAGTCTGAGGTTGTAAGCAGAAAAACGTTTATTCGAATATTTTCAACTTGGAGATTTCACATCTACATGTAAATGGGCTAGCTGTGAATACTTTAAAAGTTTCGCTAAAGTGCTCGGTTTTTCACCCGAAGTCCTAATAAGCTAATTTTGACAGCTAGTAAGCTAATCAACTTCACTTTTTAACTCGACGTTGCATTTACAAAGTTGATTTGGAATCTGCTTATCAGTATTTTCTTAAATCTTAAAATCTGACGCGTGAAAATTTGGCTGTTACACTTGTATGAATTTTAAGGCGTTCTACATGTAGGCTAGTGCGAGCGTACAAGAGAAAGTGGTGACTCGTATCTTTTAGCTAAAAATAGTATATCAAATGACTAAATTAGTCATAAGCGCTTTTTCCGACACTTCTTGCAATAAAGTTGATCCTAACTCACAAAATCGCCAGATCTGATTTCGCGGTCGTGGCGTTTTGGTGTGTAAATTTATATTTAAATGTACGTGTTTATGTTTAACCAACGTAAATATTGTAGTTATCATGAACTTGTTCGAATTGTGATTATTACAGTCTATTTAGGGTTTCTAAAATCGAAGTTCCACTATTCACACGTAAATATTGAAGTCTGCGGGATTGCAGTGTATAACATTTTCAAATACATGCTACATGCATGTACAACTAACGTAAGTAGCGAGTGTAGAAAATTGTGTGAATCTTAAGCCGTGTCATAAGATTTAGCATCTGCGCTATAGTCAGAGTTACGCATTTTGTTACCAAATAAGGTCTAGAATGGTGACAGACACTTGCAAAGAACGCCATTAACATCGCTAGAGTCTTCCGTGACATCAAAGATCCCCATTGAATATTGTATAGCGGTGTAATCCTCGTTGGAGAGAAAGTCGTTCGGCTGTCCGGTGTTCCAGTAGGCTGGGTTGAGGCGAGTTGAGTTGGAGTTGGTATAACTGCAGCTGGCCCAATAAAATAACTCTTTACCGGGCTCTGGGCTGTCAGAAACCTGTACGCCAGATACGAAAAAATATGACGACTCTTTGCCAAGCCGATTGACGCAATTCAGCTCCGATTCGCTAGTTATATCCGCCATGATAACTAAACCGAAGTCCGTGTTGCACTTTTGCTGACCTAATTTCCAACTAGCCGGCGACATATCGTAGATTCGATATCGCTGGTCGCATAAGGTGAGTAGAAATTGCGACTCGGGGGTTACATAGTCGGCGGGACACAGCTGGCCGGGCGGGAGACCAGACTGCTGTCTCAGGAAAACGGTCATCTTCGCGACAGAGCACGAGCACATTCGGACGGCTTTGCTGCACTTGTCGAACACGAACAGTTGACAGTAGACGGGACAATTCGTCGAGTCCAGCTGCTGCCGGAATGTCCAAGCCTGACAGTTGGGATTCTTGGCGCACGCGAAGGTGCATTCGGCGCTTATCTTCGCGCAAAATTTCTGCACATACTGACAATAGCGACTGTTTCTAAGACTGCAAGCTATAGTTTCCGTGAGGAGTGAGGACTCAGAGCCGGACATTTATAACCGCATGTGCCAATCTGCTGTAAAGCAAACGCCATTTCTTCCAGATTTTTGTCTTTGTATTTGACGATTTACTTTGAAAGTCAAACAAAAGATTGACAGCTGGATGAGAATTATAATGGGGTAATGCTGTCTATCCGCAAAGCTTTGCAGGAAATCACAGGCGACTTTTCTTTCACTTTTTAGCAGTGTGATGACAATGTTTGCCTTGACATGACGGGAATAAGTTTTTTTCGAGCAAACTTGCGAGAAATTTGTTTGGCTTTGCTAGAATCACGTAGAGGTGACATATGTTTTTGCATAGAGATGGCGTAGCTTTTTGGGCGACTACCATCATATTATACCAGCCGTTAAGGTTGTTAACGAGAAGCGAAGTTTAATATAACGATTTGTTTACGGCTGTAGCACCCCAACAACTATACTTTGTCAACACGGCTACTGCTACTGGTACTGGTGCTGGAGCCTTAAAGACGCCATTGTTACCATCCAATACGGAATTCACAACGGGATGAAATACGTCGTAGTAAGAAAGCACGCTTTGGACACCCTGGACCCTGGAAAACTGGGTACCCTGGACACCAATAATAACAACAAAATACGTTGTCAGCCACTCACAAGCGTATTAAGAGAGGCAAAGACAATGTCACAGGGCGCTTTTCAGGGCCTGGGCGCGAACATAGGCCGCACCGCTGGCAGTATCCGGGGCGTCAGCATCAGCATTGTTCCGCAGTGGCGAAGTTGACACATGTTAACCAATAGACTAATTGATTGAACTAAATTGACCAATTAGCACCAGTGGACACCGGATGTTCACAGATTCACTATCCTAGTTATCACAAATGTCCACCGCAAGCCATTTTGAATGGGTTGACGCTTAAATTAGCTCGTACAATGGTATTAATAACAATTATTATTAATAATTAATTATTGATTATACCTGCTCCGATTGGGCCAGGTGTGCAACCGACAGCTCAGCCGCAGCTATTGCGCGGCGCATCTGAAGGCTGCCGTCAATTACCCCAGCTAATATAATGCTGGCACCCATTTTACAGCTGGGTGAACTGAAGCAATGCAGAGTTAAGTGTCTTGCTCAAGGACACCAATTTTTCCAGTGGGATCGGAAACCGAACCCCCGATCTTCAAGTCTTGAGTCCGACGCTTTAACCACTAGGCTAAAAATGCTAATAAGTTTACCGACTTAACACGCAGCTTATTTAACTACTCTAAAATATTATCTTCTTAGTAAGGTACTCTTTTCTACGATCTTTCTTGTTAAAAAAGAAAAAAGTTAAGAATGCCTTTAGAATATTTCACTATTCGAAGAAAATGCTTAAAGTTCAATAAGCCGAGTACGGTAGACAATCGGGCTGATTGGAATTAATGATGTATTTAATTTTTATTAAATTTTCGCTCAAATCAACGCAAATGATAACCATTATAACTAGAGGTCTACCGCATCATAAAACTACTTTTAAGAAGCTGCCACGGCTTTGCTTGACGCTGATTTTCTAGGCCGACTGGTTCCGACAGTCTTTTTCCGACCTGCAATACGAGCAAAAAACTAGCATGTTAGGCGGAATAGAAATATGAGAGGTGAGATCAGACTTTAACAGCTATGACTCGTGTGTTATCCACTGTTGACATCATTTTAATTTTGGTTCTCTTGGTTTGGCTAAGATGTACAAAACAGAGACTGCGATTAAGTTTTCCTGCCTACGCTTGTAAGATATCAACAGCCCCCATTTTGAGCCGTGGCATCTCAGCAACTCCCCAATACGGCATCTCAGCAACTCCCCAAGACGGCATCTCAGCAACTCCCCATTGAGCCATAGCAAAATCCAAAACAACCGCATGCATCTAGCAAACAAGGGGTCTCCCATTGCTTCTAGTTCAGATAGACATGTACGGCAAGAACAATAAGCACTCACCAGTCATGGGCACCAACTGATCCAACGAGTAAGCCACCCGTAGTTTGTCCTCGCCAGCAAGCTTGGCAGATCCACGCAACAGTTGAATCCGCGCAGCCGAAGCGGCAGTCGCCGTCTCAAAGTTAATTAACGCCAAACGACCATCTGAGGCCATACTAAGGCGTTTTGCTTTCAATCCATTATCGGCTAGAAACTTTAGCAGAGTGGATTTCTTTGTGCCCTGCAGTAAGTTGGCTACAATCAGTCTGGATTTCGTTCCACTCCGTTGCATTTCGCTATCATTTGATGAAGCCACCTTCCGGTGCCCGTAGGTCACCGTGGGCCAGTCGGGGTCCTCGGCAGCGGCTGGCCAAGCGGCCAAATCTGCTGCGCAAGCGGCTTCGGTCTCGTAGGCGGCCACGGCAACACCGGAGCCGCGACGCTCCAATTTGGTGCAGCGGGGCAGGGCGAGCAGCAGGCGGGAGTCGGTCATGGCTTTGTTGACGCCTGTCAGCACCAGGGTGCGCCTGTCAACCTGTGTCGGGAATGACATTGTGGGCGGCAGGTTTTATAAAATTACTGAAAGCTCATAAAGAATTGTATATGGGGTTGTAGCCTAGTGGTCACGACTTGAAGGTCGGGGGTTCGTTTCCCGATCCTACTCGGAACAATTTGTGTCCTTGAGCAAGACACTTAACTCTGCATTGCTTTAGTTCACCCCAGCTGTAAAATGGGTGCCAGCATTAGCTGGGGTAATTGAGGCTGTGTGTGGCGACCCCCCCCCCCTCCCAGTCCTTGGACTGTACAGCCGTGCACAGCCTTCAGATGCGCCGCGCAATAGCTGCGGCTGAGCTGTCGGTTGCACATCTGCCCAATAAGGCAGGTGTAATCAATTATAATTATTACTATTACTACAATACCTAACGCCAAAACCTGCAGTTCTGAAGCTTTATTTGCAACTTATCTAAATAAGACACAATTGAGACTCTTGAAAACACTTTCTACAAGCAGAAAGTCACAGATTGACACAGAGAGTACTTCACAGCCAAATTTAGACACTTGAGCATTAAAATAAGCACTAACCAGATGCTTAGGCTTCGGTTTGCCAGGAATTTTCTCCAGCATCCACGAAGTCTTGCCGCCGCCAACAACGGCGCCCTGACAGCTGAGCACGGCGTCTAAAGCTTGACGCGCATCGGCAAAGGTGATTACTGCGACGTTTGGCGCGTGTCGTCCCCTACCAGCGCCGGCGCCAGCTTCCGGGAAGCGAACTCGCTGAGCGCCCGGGGCCAGCTCCAACAGCTGACTAGCGGCGATGCGACCCTCCAGAGAGGAGACAACAACGCGGCGAGTATTGTACTGGCTGGCAGATATGGAGTCCGGCTGAACCGGCGGAATTGAGGTCGCGAGTTCGCGCGCTCCGCCTAGAGCTCGACTGCCCTGTTATTGGGTTTGGTTGAATAAGGCATCCTGAATAGTTAACGCTGGTACTAAGACGTTTCAACTAATAGACAATTCCTGAGAAAAACTGTATAAAAATACATTAAGAATTTTTCTACTAACAGTAGTATTATTTGACATTTTGACAGACCAATAGCAGGGAAGTGTACTAACTTGTACTAAGTCTACTACAAAAACAAGTTCAAGAAACTGTGTGGATTACCAATTATTATTAGCCAAATGAAATGATGGAGCCCAAATGTGAACTGAAGCAATGCAGGCAGAGATAAGTGTTTTGCTAAAAGATACAATTTTTTATTTATCGTATCTCCATAGTGCTTTCAGGAAATTTCGTTTTTGACGCATGATATATATAGGGTTTTGCATCGCTTCTTATAGATAAAAAAACTGAAGTTGAAGCTTGAAGTTAGCCAGAAGCTACACAATTCAGTTGAATCCGCACACACACACACACACACACACACACTCACCTGCAGAACAGCCGCATGCTTCGCAGCAATCTCTGGATTGGCAAATTCGAGAAAAGCGACACCTTTATGGCGACACCGAGCCCGGTTCCACGGCAGCCGGGCGGCCACAGCCGACGGGCACAGGGCGTACAGGTCAGCTAGTCGGCAGCGATTCGGTAGCGGACGAATTCGCACTGTGCTGCGAAGTCGGCGAGTCACGCAGTCAACAATGGCCTTATCTAGACTCGAATTGTCAACTGACTCAGCTTGATTCGTAGCTGCTGGCAATGCTGCGGCGACAGGCTGCTATGGAAATCAATCGAAATTGAACAGTTTTCAGGCCTTGAATAATGATCGGCTGTCACGAGTGGCTGAGATCGCTCAATATTCTATGGCCTAAACAAGTCCCGCGATCATTGCGCACCCTTAGAATTGTCTCAAAGGATTGGCCAGAGACAATTTTAGAGCTTGGATAGAAAGACTAAAGTGAAGAGTTAGAGGCTATACGGTCGACCATAAGGCAGGGCCTTAAGGCAGGTTTTCTAAGGCAGGGCCAGATTATACGCATATTTTATATTTACATGTATGTACGAACATATTCTCAATTGCCTAGTGTATTTATCGTCACTTCTGTTTTGTCTATGGTTGAAATGCGCGTTGGAAGCCTGGAATAATGGCGTTCCTTGGACAATAATTAAGGCTTGGGTAGGCCATGTCTTGTGCCTAAAACCATTAAAAAATGGCACAGCTTGGCTCATTGGCTTTATGAATCTATTATCATTCTTAGCTAAGTGCGTAACAAAATGTTTGACAGAGATGATAAAAAAGTTTAACAAAACCAAAGAGTCGAGCTGTGCCATGCGTTTTTATGATTTTTAGATACAAGAAATTTACATAGATAAAAATTGGGTCTGCCACCAATCGAAATCAATAAAAATTTTTGGGCTAAAAAGGAAAACTTTCTATCTCCATAGTGTATTTTTTGGCAAAAACCTGCCTCTAAAACTTTTTTTTACAAGAAACAAGGTTTCCCATTTTTCTAATTAATTTGTCCTTGATTTAGCATGAATCTTGAATCCATAAAAGCAGATGTTATATTCACTATTGAATCTTACAAAGCTTTGACAAACATAAGTGTTGTTTAAAGAATTCAAATATAAGTTAATAAGGAATTATAAAATAAGTAGAATTAGCTCACCTTTGTCTTTGGAGATGCAAGCTTTCTTTTCTTTGCCACTACCTTCATATTTGCTGCTATAAGCTTTTGATAAAGCACTGAAAAGATTAATAATTAAACCAACTGTCAAAAATTTGAAACCTCTTAAAGATAATCAGATAAGATAAACCAATCATTATTAATGTTGGTGAGCATAAAATAAACAGTTCTATATTAACTGCATATAATACACTGAAACTAAATTCTATTACTATACATGACAGATAATGTAAAAGTTTCTAAGACTAGAGTTTAATAACACTTTGATTTCAATTGCTTTTAGTGATTATATATTAGGTTAGATTATTGAAATCTGATGCAACACAAATTGGCTGAAAAATAGCTAAGAATATTAATATTCTATAGACTCTAGGCTTTCATCTCTGGTACAAGATATATCTTAAGTATAATAGATTCTGAGATATATACAAATGGAAATATGATGCAAATTATGCACAATTTATTATAAGTAGTTTACAATTTAAACAATTAAACAAAAACAAACATTTTAAAAACATTTTTTGTTTTTAAGGTATATAAAATGATAGTAATAGTACTATACTTTGGGCTAAGCTTTAGAGTACACACTAAGTATCATTGAAAAATAAGCCCATCATTGAAGTAGCAGCCTGGCCCTCTCAAATAGTTCTCCTATACATTAATTTGCTAACTATATTTGTGCATTATAGTTTCTTTAACAATATAATCAAATTGCTATATTTACCTTTATCATTTATAAATAAAGTAAGCATTATTTTGACTTATTAATAAAACATTTTTTAGTTACATAAATATTAGGCTATGATATTTTGTTTAAATAGATTATTTTTTGTTTTTGTTATACCCAGGACAACTTAATTAAATGCAAAGAAATATTTTTTCAATTTTTTGCTTTTGTTGCTTTGTAATAATTTTTCTAGCATACTTCCCTCCCTTAAATGACTATAAATAAAAGCAATTTAAGTTTTGCTTATTATCTTACCAATTCAGTTTAACAACTTTAAAAAAAGTAAACCTTTTAACTTAATTATTATTAATGAAAGAAAGCCCAATTAATAGCAAAAAAAGAAAATTGACACTTAGAAAATAGTAAAAAATGTGATAGGGGGTATTCTTCTATCTTTATGAATGATCCCATTGCTATCACCAGGACACCAGCCATGATAAAGGTCTTGTGTGCAATAAAAAATTCTACTGTTAAGCCACTAGCTATGATAGGGTTGCTTTTCTAATTCCTTTTATTGAATATCCTAAAGCTGCCATTCTAATTGTTCTAAGATTTTATTTCTTTCTATAAAATATACTAAATACTAGTAGCTGCTACTAAGACTATTCTATTATGAAATTGTATTTCCTAGAATAAGTCTAAGAATATTTCTTAGAATAAGTCTAATTATATATTTGAGTATTTGTCTAAGTATTTTATCTTAGCTTGGATCTGAGTATTTGCCTAAGTATTATTATTAGAATACAAGTAGTATTCTTATCATTATTCTAAAGTAATTATTATTATTTTGGTAGCGTTTAGTGTTAATTTGGCCTGAGTGGTATATTGGTCTATTGGTATATATACTTTATGTATTTCCAATCCTGGGCATTACTAAGATCAGGGGGTCACAGCCTCTATAGTTTTTTATGTATTGCTAGGATCTACTTTATCTTTTTCTACTGCTTTTATATCTTATGAGTATTACTATATATGCTCTCTGCCACTTCACTTCTTTTTTGCAAATGAATAACTTGGAAAATAGCTTTACTTATATTTGCTTAAGAACACTTCTTTCAATTTCCTAACTATATTATATTGTATAAATTTTGAGGCAAGTTGGTCTTCCATTGCCAAAACTTGCTTCAATTTATATCTATATTTTTATATCATTTTACACAAATAATTTAACTGTCAAAATATTTTGGAAAAAACATACAGTATAACAAAAAGTGTTTTTTTAGATTTGCGCAGATTTGAATCTTTAATGTAATAGTTTTGTAGAATAACTATATAAAAAGAAAGAGGCCTACCTTAGAAATATGAAATAACCATTAAAGGACAGCAAAAGAAGGGAAAGTGGTTGGCCTATTAGGCAACTCCAGTCTACAGATAGTCTAAATTTGGAATTTTGGACTACATTATAGAATAGGCCTAGGCCCCTAGTAATAAAAATATTAGGGATTTAGTTTAGTGTCTTACCACTTAGGTATTGCTAAAGTTGGGCATGCAAGTGGTGCACATAGTGCACAGGTAGCAACAGAGCATCTACCTAAAATTTAGGCCTATTCTGGCACACTTGTGTTACCTGCCTGATTAGGCCTGAGCTAAGGATACATTGTCTAGAATATTCTGGCATTCTTTCGGATGACGATCACCTGAAAAGTGACGATCACCAATGTAAAAGTTCTGGGTAATTGAAATTAGTAATTGAAATTCTAAAATGGGCCCTATAACCCTATAATAATATCTTCACTAGATATTCTGGCATATATCTAGCCATAGGCATAAAAATTTTGGCACCTAAAAGCTTTTTTCAAAACTTTGGTTCATAGAAATGGTGCACAATATTTTTATTACAAGATATAAAAATAACTTGGTGAAGGGCGGCCTAATAACATACAAAAAATGGTGCACAACGTAGGGCAGTAGAAAAGTAGGCCTAGCCTAATTATTGTTTATGCCAAGGCCTATGGCTACTGCAAAGTCTATTGCTTAGGTGAGTAGGGCCTAGGTCTAGTTAATTATGATTATGAATCAAGCCTTAGCCTAGAATAATATTTTGCATGAGCATTAAGATTAGTTAGCTTAAAAATCACTGCAGGTGCACGTGATATTTTAAAGTAACGGCGCCCTCTGATTCCCACTAACGCCCTTAAAGCACTCGTAGGTCTAGTGCGTAAAACTATATGTTCTAAGAAAATTTTCTTTAAAGCCGCTTGGCAATAATTATTCAATAAAATTATGTAGTGATAAATAGCTGAATAGATATGAAAGACTGCTAAAACAGAGACACATAATTAGTTATCTCTGTTATTAGCATTACTATCAGAGTCAGAGATGCAACTTAATTAGTTTCGTTTATTGCTAAGAGATCGAAGATGCCGATCATAAGATGCATTTTCACGGGAACCAGTTAATTCGGCGACAGGTTAACTCGGCGACAGCCAATTCGGCGACAAGTCAATTCGGCGACAGTCAGTTCAGCGACAGGCTTTTTACCGGTTTTAAATGTCAAACGTATTTCAGTAAAACAAATGTTGAGATACAAGTACAAGAATTTCCCTCTTGAAAAGCCGCCAGCAAATCGCTGGCGATCGGTAGCAATTTAGTAACGATTTTTTCTTGACAAATGTTGCGAACCAACCTAGTATATACGTGACGTACCGTAACTAACACCGTAAGAATTATTATTTATTATATTAACCCCAATGGTAGTATAGTAAATATAAAATATAATAATAATCCTAAATAACCAACCATCAAACTATTTAAGCCCACTATGTTGGGTCAGGTGGGAAAATGGCATACATGGCCATGTATCCCCCCAGCATACGCCATGCCTAATGTCTCTGTGGAAAGCATAAAATGTTATACACTTTTTTGAAAATGTGCGATTTGACATAGTTAAAACAATTTTTCTATAATAAATGGTCAGGGGCGAATGGCTATGCGTATACATATGTAAAATTTAACGAGTTTTAGTAGCTTTATGTAATGATCCGCCTTAATTCGCCTTAATTAGCATTCGCCGAATTGGCTGTCGCCGAACTGACTTGTCGCCGAATCGGTTGTCGCCGAATTGGCTTGTCGCCGAATTGACTGGAAGCCAATTTTCCAATTTTGCCAATTTTCACTACATAGCTACACAACTGATCGAAACGATCGTACTGAACATAAATTAGATCACGACATCCACAAAAACTTCGGCCTACAAGTAAAAAAATAAGTTTGCTACAATTACAATGTGTTAAATGTGCATATGCATTCCAAGGACTACACATCTTAAGGAGGCCATGGTTTTCGCCAAAAAACACACTACGGAGAAAGAAGTTTTTTTCTGATGAAAATTGTTTCGTGTCGTTTATCACAATTATAAACAGGTGAATCTCTTTATTAAGCCTACACAATCGACCCGCGGTTCTCCTGAGTTGTTGTTGTTGTTTCCGGTCGGCAGTCCGGGGGGGGACGAGACCCGACCTCCTTCAGAAAGTCCACCACCCACCTGAAACTGTCGCTGAGCGCTTGTAGGCTCGGGTTATTGCCAAAGTGCCGGGCTCTGGCTTTTTGATGTGCGCGAAAGATCTTTATAAGATGTTCCAGGTCCTCGTCGGCTTCGTCGCAGTGCGGGCACGTTGGGCTGTCAGCTTGTTGGCCGATGCGGTGGCGCGGTACTTAACTGCCGGAGCAAGGGAGAGTGACCGAGTTTAATCTCGTCTTTTCTGGTGAGCGTCCTCTAGGTCTGGCACTGCTGCTGGTGGTTAGGCGGTGCATAGTGCAAATGCGGGTCCGTGATGTAATCTGCTTTGAAACGGGACTTGGCGGAGCGGTCGATCGCCGCTTTAGCCGCAGCCAGGCTGATTTCGCGTAGGACTGAGATCAAGAGTCGAGCCGGCTTTGGCTGTCACGTCCGCGTATTCGTTAAAGAGGAGTCCAGCATGGCCAGGCACCGATTGAAGGTCAATGTGCGTCGAGGTCGAGTAGAGGAGAGGAGCTCCCAAATCGCGCAGCAGCCCAGAGAGCACGCTTTCGCAGGGCCTTGTTGGAGGGAGCAAAGGAGCGAGTGGGAGTCAGTGAGGCATCTGATGCGGTTTGGCATTTGAGCTGGGTAAGTCGCGAAGGACCGCAGAGAGGCCGAGGCGAAGGGATTCCTCTTCGGCCTGAAAGGAGGAAGTGATGATCCCGGCTGCATGGGCCAGTGATCTTTTCCACTACGATCCGGTTCCGTACAATGCCCCGGCGCCGCCACCATAGGTGCCGTCCTTAGCCGAGCCGTCCGTCCAGATCTCGACACCGTAACCGGGAGCTGGTCGAGCGTCTCGAGGGCGGCGAGTTTGTGGATGTGAGGCGGGTCCTCCTGGTTCGTACTGGTGTTCGGGTTCAGTAGATGTTCACTCTGGACGTGTCCGTCCATGACGGCGGTGCGAGGGTGTCTGTGACGCTCGGGGCGTTGAGAAGGCCGGCGGCCGTGGAGACGTTGATGGCCGTGTTGCGGCAGTCTTGGCGGAACGCGCTTTGTTGTCTGTGAGCCTGTAGGCGCGGTCGCGGCAGCAGCTTGCTCGCAAGGCGAGAGAGTGGAGTGGGGCTGTCATTGCCGGGCGGCCTTTTTGAATAGCTTGGCGGCCGCGGCCTTCGCGAGGGTCGTCAGGAGGAGCAGATCCGTTTCATTGAGAAGGACGTTGGTCGGCGTGGAGTGGCAGCATCCTGTGATGACTCTGGCCGCCGAGTTGTGGACGGTCTCTGCTCCCCTGCGACAGCTTTCCGATGCGATGGTCATCCAGGCACTGGCTCCGTAGAGGGCGACTGACTGAACATAGTTCTGGTAGAGTCGGCTCAGCGCCTCGGCGTTTTGACCCCAGTCACGGCCAGTGAGGCGGGGATGGCATTGAGGCGCTTCTGCATGGTGCGTTTGGTGATAGTGGCGTGGTGGCGGAAGGTGAGCTGGGAGTCAATGTGGACTCCGAGTGGGCGCGGATTTTCACCCACGTCGCTGCTGCCTGCCAGTTTTGCGCTCCCACTGGACACCCCGCTCCCAGCTGAGGAGGACTTCTGCACCAGCCCAGTCACCACGGAGGACGTTGTGCTGTTCGCTCGAAAAACAACAGGCGGCAAGGCGCGATCGGCCCCGACAAAGTTCCGGTCGAAGCACTGCAGCTCCGCTGCGTGGCCTTCCAGGTCACAGGCGTCGTGAACCGCGTGCTCGCCGGCGCCCCTGCGCCCACCGAGTGAATCGTCGCGCACATCGTGCCGATCCCGAAGAAGGCAGGGACAACGCGGAAAGAAGACCACCGCGAAATCTCACTGATTTCCTGCACCTGGAAGCTCTTTAACCGGCTGCTGCTCGATCGTATGCAGTCGGTGCAGGACCCATACCTGCGGTACGAGCAGAACGGATTCCGGCCGCCAAGCTGGAACACAGACAGATCCTCACACTCCGCCGTGTCATCGAGGAGGCGCACATGCTGCCAGAATACGCTGATAATTGTCTTCGTTGACTTTGCGACGACTTTCGAAAGGCGTTTGACTGTGTTAAGAGCCGCGCTTCCCTTCGTCCTTCGAGCCTATCGGGTCCCGCAGCAGCTAATCGACGCTGTCATGTCGCTGTATTGCGATACTCGAGCTGCTGTGGTGACGGTGGACCGTCAGTCTGACCTGTTCGACACCGCATCAGAAGTTCTGCAGGGTGACACGCTGGCGCCGTTCCTCTTTGTGCTGCTGCTGGACTGGGTGCTTAGGACCGCACTCCCCTCGGCTGACGACGGCTTCCTGCTGCGTCCTGAATGTCCTCCAGTCCGAAGCGCTGCCCGACCGCGACAGGGCTCGGCTGTGGCAGGCGGTGGTCGAAACCGTCCTGCTATACATGTACAACGCCGAGACGTGGACGTGGACTATGCTGGAGCGGCAGTTGGACTCGGCGCACTCAGGGCTACTCCGTGTGGCCAGCTTTCGAGCTGACAAGAGCGTCGGGACCGAGGCCCTGTACGATCGGGCCTAGCTGCAGCGGCCGTCCATCAAACCTGTGTTATGGAGCTACTGCCTCCAACCTGTGCTCACCTTGCAGGGCCCGTTCCTGCGGGGTCAGGCCCGAACCCGTTGATACGCGTGGACTGCCTCCTATGCGATGCCGAGGCACCCAAGACTACCAACGGGACGGATTTCGTCCGATCTCAGGCTCTGACGCGCCATCTGACGCGCCCTGCTCTCATAGTGACCTTGTATGCGGGGCTGCGTACTTGTTGTTGTTGTTGTTGTTGATGTTGTTGTTGTTGACATGATCAAATTCAATTAACTGTACACTGTTCTGGCCGTGTTCCATGTACATGTGAAATTAAATCGCTGGGGCCAGCCAGCCAGGTTTTCACATCTGCACATGTAAACTGTACATGACGCTGACAGACAGGCGAATGCATGAACTTAAGCGACTCAACTAGCAGTCGCGTGAACGTCTTCATGCATGTACTGTCTGTACCCCCTACAGCAGCAAATCCGACGTCAATGGCAAATTATTCGCTTTTATATATGTACATCAATGAATATTGACGTTATACGTCGGCTGAACGGCGGGGTAATTGTTAAAGTATGTACACATCTGTCATCGATGTCGGATTAATTTGCTGTACGGGTACCCCAGCGGTCTTCGGTTTCCAAAATAACCCAAAGGGTCCGTACTGTACAATCGGCACTGTGAGATTCAACTTTACGCTCGTAGACTACTGAGATAAATCACAATATACTAAATCTCTAATAACTATCTAATCGTTTAATATCTCACATAGCCTTAGAAATTATGTCACCGTTATGTACATGCATAGTACTTTAAAACACAATATATTGCTAAAGATTTTTAACAACATGACGCTGCAGATGCGTCAACCAGGCCCTGCATGAAGACTAATAGCAGGATACAAAAGAAAACTTCTGCGAAGACTGAGAGTTTTGGAGGAGGACGGTGTGTGGCTGTGCCTGTCTGACAAAGGAAACAAACCTGAATTATCGTGGTCTGCCTGGGCGAACTTCGAGAAGCACTTTTAGTGTCTCGCAGCCACTTGCTCGATACGTCTATGTATTTTCTGCAGTTATTTTCACTCTTGTACTGTCATGGCAGAACTTGCAGTCCGAGGCCAGGAGAGCTATAGCGTCGCATGATGGCTTACTGTGCGCCGACTCCAAGATCAGCGGGGACTATTTAGTGAGTTACAAAACCAGTACAGTCTGGGCCGGCGTTCCTAACGTCTATCGAGTATACATGTATGACGTAATTTTACATGGCACTGATGTTCAGCTGACGTATGACGTCGTGACGACGTATGACGTCGTGGTTAAAGCCCATAACATTGTCATCGATGTCAATATAGTCGGGCGGCGTCGGATTGCTGTACGGGAAGCGTGGTACGTACAGTGTATAATTATCGCTCAGCGACCTCCAGGTACCATATGTACCGGTAAATGTACGGCGACTCATGCCCATTTGTACGTGCAGGATGAGTTGCTGTAAACGCTGGCAGACGTCTCGCGCCCAAGCCTAGCTATGTCTGAGGCTGTTTATTTTTTAAGACTTTTCTGGCAGCTTGCTATATATATTAGCGAGTTTTGACATGAGTTTTTACACTAAATTGATGGATACCGACGTCATGCGTCGGCTGAACAACATGTAAAAGTACAAATTTGTCATCGACGTCGCTAACATCGGCCAGCGTCGCGTCGCCGACGTCGGATTGCTGTACGGGAAAAAATGCCACAACCAAGCAATAGTTTTATGCAACTACAATGTATAATCACTGATCCTTGTTAAGACTCTAATCAACCGATACATCGCAGTTTTATTTGCTGGTAGATCAAATTAGTTATAGTCGCTTGAAATTTGATAAAGATTAAATAAACAACCATGCAATACGATGGCAAATAATATTTGCATGCGAGAATCTAAGTAGCCAGAATAAGCCTCTGGGGTGAAATCTAGTTGTTCGAAGCAAGCCATTACTATGTACACTTCGACTGAGTCTAATCAATTATTAAATAAATTTAAAAGTTAGTTTTGTAATTGTTTTCTATCAGCAATGCTTGAACACTAGCGAGCTACAATAATAAGGCACATGCATGCATACCATTTAAGGCTATAAGCTGCAGATCGATATAAGGGTTTATCCAGATATTATAAACACATTATAAAGAATCAAGAGAATAACATCTGCATGCAGTTACCATATCCAGTGAGCCAGTTTGCATTGACAAGTAATGCTCAAAGGTATTGAAATTGCATCAACTTAAGGACGACTTAAGTAGACAGTTTGGAATGGAAACCTCGCTTTCTTGGAAAGCATTTAGGTTGCTGGTTTTGCTTTACAGAAAAACTCAAGAGAGACATGTTATACTAAAGAACGAGCTTTTGATTGGCTTCCAATGAAAACTAAAACTGTCTTATTTTTGTGGAAAAATCAACCCGGAAAGATCCTACACATCTCCGTAGTGTACTTTTATTGCAAACTCAACCTAAAAATCGAATCGAAGTTTCCCGTCACACTTAAATTGTCCTTTTAGTTTGAAACTCCACTGGTGGTAAAATTTCGCTCGTAAAAATCAATCAAAAGTCAATGATCATTTACTTTGGGGAAAACAGTTTGCTATAGTTCACCGAAAGAAGTGAAATGGGACAATTTTTCATGAATAATCCCCACTATATAGTAAGCTATCTGCATCGCCATTTAGTTTACGTAAAAGTGCGAATCTAATCTAAATATACACAAGTTTAAAAAGAAGCTGAGTATTTCTGAGACGCAAAAGGCGGAGAGAATTAAATCGAGAAAAAAAATAAAGTGCAGTTTGTGTACATTAACTAATCGCTCATAAATCCGTTTGGAGCAATTTAATTTTGTCGAAAAGTTGAGCACACTAGTCTGTAGAGGAAAACATCAGAATCAGAAAGAAGCAATTTATAATTGTTGCATGTGATTGGCTGAGGAATACACGGTTATTAAATATAAAGTCGAGGCCACTCTCACATCGATACCGAATTCATCGCTAGGGCTTTCTTCTCCAGTTCGGAAAATTCAGCATGCCCGGCTACCATTTCACTGCAAAGTGTAAAGGAGTTTGATATATCAAACCAATTTCTTGCCGCAAGTTTACCTGGTGCTAAGGCTCCAACACCAAACTTGTGATCTTGAACAAACTAAAAGTACCGTGGAAGCACGTAAAAATTTCTTAGAAATTAACTGGCCTGTAAAGAACGTATATTTGTGGTACCGCTGGGTGTATTGAGTGTGCTCTCTAGAGAACGAACATAGAGCTGAATGAGGTTTTGCCATAGACAAAGTCCGTCGAGTAAAAGACGATCTCTTACGAGCATACAACAAATATCCGTTTTTTCTGACCTTCAGCTCATTTCTAAGAAAGTCGAGTGCATGCAGCGTACTTCTACTTTGTCTTATGTCTGGTGACCATCCGTGATGTGATACATAGTGTCGCCGTGTGATGTTAATTTTTATTGATATTACGCTCATAGTGCTTAGAGTCAACTCAGACCTGCACAGATCCTATATAATAAAAGAATACTATTAGATGTCTCAATTCATTGTAGAAAAGTGATCACTTTTTATATTCAACTGACAAATTCAGTCTTTTTAGAAGTCAGTGTTTTCAGTGTTATTACTGTTTTTTTATAAAACTTAATTACTTTCTAGCTATATATGTCTGACTGAAGTCGAGAGAATCGGAACGTTCATAAACTAAGTGTACGCTGGTTTTGTAGCTCTGTAATCATCACATCAGTATGATGAAAAGATCGAAAATAGTAATGAAAAATAAACTATAGATTCGGTCTTGATGATTTAGCAAATAAAGTCATGGTGCGTGCGCAAATGTAATTCATACATGTACGTGTGCGTATTCACTGATAGCTATATATGAGAGTTCTAATTCAGAGAATTTGCGATAATAAACATAAAGTGAACGATTGAAGTGACCTTTTAATACATAGTTGGTTGGAGTCATTTAATGCACGAGAAGTATATATCGTTCTACAATACTACTCAATCGCGCACTCGTGACCTAGACATTGACATATGGCCAAGCATTCTTAAATTGCTGACACTATTCATTGTCTATGGCCAAAAAGCAATCCTTCACCAATAACGCGACTGTGCAGTAAATCCCAAGCCGTGCTGTAAATTCCAACCACCGTGCTGTAAATTCCCGCACGTATTCAACTTATTAAATTTATTTAAGTCTACCTGAGCTACTGGTCTAATTCTACCTGAGCTACTGACCCAATTCTACCTGAGCTACTGACCCAATTCTACCTGAGCTACTGAACCAATTCTACCTGAGCTACTGAACCAATTCTACCTGAGCTACTGACCCAATTCTACCTGAGCTACTGAATCAATTCTACCTGAGCTTCTGACCCAATTCTACCTGAGCTTCTGACCCAATTCTACCTGAGCTACTGACCCAATTCTACCTGAGCTACTGAATCAATTCTACCTGAGCTACTGAATCAATTCTACCTGAGCTTCTGACCCAATTCTACCTGAGCTACTGAACCAATTCTACCTGAGCTACTGAACCAATTCTACCTGAGCTACTGAACCAATTCTACCTGAGCTACTGACCCAATTCTACCTGAGCTACTGACCCAATTCTACCTGAGCTACTGAACCAATTCTACCTGAGCTACTGAACCAATTCTACCTGAGCTACTGACCCAATTCTACCTGAGCTACTGAACCAATTCTACCTGAGCTACTGACCCAATTCTACCTGAGCTACTGACCCAATTCTACCTGAGCTACTGACCCAATTCTACCCGAGCTAATGAACCAATTCTACCTGAGCTACTGACCCAATTCTACCTGAGCTACTGAACCAATTCTACCTGAGCTACTGACCTAATTCTACCTGAGCTACTGACCCAATTCTACCTGAGCTACTGACCCAATTCTACCTGAGCTACTGAACCAATTCTACCTGAGCTACTGACCCAATTCTACCTGAGCTACTGAACCAATTTTACCTGAGCTACTGACCCAATTCTACCTGAGCTACTGAATCAATTCTACCTGAGCTTCTGACCCAATTCTACCTGAGCTACTGACCCAATTCTACCTGAGCTACTGACCCAATTCTACCTGAGCTACTGAATCAATTCTACCTGAGCTTCTGACCCAATTCTACCTGAGCTACTGAACCAATTCTACCTGAGCTACTGAACCAATTCTACCTGAGCTACTGACCCAATTCTACCTGAGCTACTGAACCAATTCTACCTGAGCTACTGACCCAATTCTACCTGAGCTACTGACCCAATTCTACCTGAGCTACTGAACCAATTCTACCTGAGCTACTGAACCAATTCTACCTGAGCTACTGAACCAATTCTACCTGAGCTACTGACCTAATTCTACCTGAGCTACTGAACCAATTCTACCTGAGCTACTGAATCAATTCTACCTGAGCTTCTGACCCAATTCTACCTGAGCTTCTGACCCAATTCTACCTGAGCTACTGACCCAATTCTACCTGAGCTACTGAATCAATTCTACCTGAGCTACTGAATCAATTCTACCTGAGCTTCTGACCCAATTCTACCTGAGCTACTGAACCAATTCTACCTGAGCTACTGAACCAATTCTACCTGAGCTACTGACCTAATTCTACCTGAGCTACTGACCCAATTCTACCTGAGCTACTGACCCAATTCTACCTGAGCTACTGAACCAATTCTACCTGAGCTACTGAACCAATTCTACCTGAGCTACTGACCTAATTCTACCTGAGCTACTGACCCAATTCTACCTGAGCTACTGACCCAATTCTACCTGAGCTACTGACCCAATTCTACCTGAGCTACTGACCCAATTCTACCCGAGCTAATGAACCAATTCTACCTGAGCTACTGACCCAATTCTACCTGAGCTACTGAACCAATTCTACCTGAGCTACTGAACCAATTCTACCTGAGCTACTGACCTAATTCTACCTGAGCTACTGACCCAATTCTACCTGAGCTACTGACCCAATTCTACCTGAGCTACTGAACCAATTCTACCTGAGCTACTGAACCAATTCTACCTGAGCTACTGAACCAATTCTACCTGAGCTACTGACCCAATTCTACCTGAGCTACTGAATCAATTCTACCTGAGCTTCTGACCCAATTCTACCTGAGCTACTGACCCAATTCTACCTGAGCTACTGACCCAATTCTACCTGAGCTACTGAATCAATTCTACCTGAGCTTCTGACCCAATTCTACCTGAGCTACTGAACCAATTCTACCTGAGCTACTGAACCAATTCTACCTGAGCTACTGACCCAATTCTACCTGAGCTACTGAACCAATTCTACCTGAGCTACTGACCCAATTCTACCTGAGCTACTGACCCAATTCTACCTGAGCTACTGAACCAATTCTACCTGAGCTACTGAACCAATTCTACCTGAGCTACTGACCCAATTCTACCTGAGCTACTGACCCAATTCTACCTGAGCTACTGACCCAATTCTACCTGAGCTACTGACCCAATTCTACCTGAGCTACTGACCCAATTCTACCCGAGCTAATGAACCAATTCTACCTAAGCAACTGAACTAATTCTATCAGCCGAGGTACCGAAATTTAGGACTGAAACTTACATGTTCGCAGGCAAAAATATTTTCCATTGCTGTTGTCACTAAAAATAAATTATAAAGCCCTCTTATCCCTCTTATAGTCCATGCGTGCGGTAAATTCCAATCGATCTATGTCTATGGCTAAAACCAGAAGAATGCTTTGCCCATAAATCTACCATTTAAGCACTAAAAACCAAGTATTGAATCCTATAATTCACAGTTAAAATCCTAAAGTTACATAAAGATAGGTTGGGCCATAGACAGCACCGTGAATTTCTGACTGACACCGTCAAGCGTGACAGTTTTTTCATTTCAAATTTCAATCATTTCTTTTCTTGTCATTTCATTAAGATTAATTTTCATTTTAATCTTTTAAGCCGCTCTTAATGCTTAGGAAAGTTATAAATTAACTGTGACTGGTGATCCTGTTTGTGAATTTATTAAGCAAATTTTTGTACCCGAAAATTACATGTATATAGGCCTATTATACAGGCACACAAATGGCTACTGCTGCGGTCACAGACTCAACCGCAAGCTCTTTCCCTCTCAGCATCAGCAGCTGCTGTCTCCACTCCTGGTAAACTCCTTCATCAAGCCAATGTAGGACCAGGCGAAAGTGGCTGACGGAAAGTATGAACAAAACAAAAATGATACAGTCATAACTATAGGAAAAAAACTGAAAAGTTAAAATTTAACTACGGTACAGTGCGTTGAAGCAATTCTAACCAAAAATAAAGTAGCTGGAAAATTTCTAAAACTAAGTCAAGAAAAACATAAATTTTGCTTTACTCTGTGCAGAAACAACTGGTGCGTGTATTTGGTTGCATCCAAAAACATGGTTTGAGAGCTCGCAAAACAAACTCGCGTGTTGTGATTCTGATAAGTGCCTGGTGCACTAATCTGCAGTTAGTTATTGCAGTTAAATTCACTGCTCTATCTTTGGAGCTAAAAATAAAAAAGAGATATTGATTAATAAAATTGAATCTGAATTTCAAAATCAACAAGACAAGTCTGAATTAAAAATGTGAAACGCAAAATGAACGCACGAAGCTGCGTGATTGGGCATTGAGGAATGTGTAAGGAACTCAGGTTGATCGTCTTTCATACGCTGCAAAACAATTTTTTAATTTGTAAGAAATAGATTATTGTAGCTATTTTAACTCAGGGAGTCAGAAGTCTTTCATATTATGAGCACTGCGATTCCTGAGCCACAAAAAAATACTTTCTAAGCATACTAGCTATATTTAGATTTTTTCTAAAATATTTGAGATCTATGGAAAGTAAAGGTACATCATAAACCCGAAAAATCATAACTCCGAAAGGATTTCCTATCATAACCCCGAAAACAAAAATAGCGTTGGACATTGCTAGCACTTTTGAAGTTATGCTAATTCGGGTTTATGGTGGAAAGCGCTTTCGGAAGATGTTTATGATGGCCCCGGCACCTTTTAGTGAGAGAGTTCGGCGCAGATTATACCGCTTAATCACGAAGAACCAGCTTAATCGTATTTTATAAGGTGAGGAATTACGGGTAATATGTTTTGTTTATTTCGTCAGATTAAAAAAAGCATTTTATTAAGTTTGATTGGTGATAATATAATCATAGGCTGAATACAAAGTGGTTAGGACATTTTTCTCTTTGAATAGACTTGTTGAAGCTTTTTCAAAATTGCAGGAATCATTCGAGCAACCGTACTGACAAGGTACAACCCACTTCGAGTGGGATATGGTTAATTTTTTGTTATAATTTAAACAAGGATAAAAGTGTAGGATTTGGCAAAGGTGAGTTTTAATTGTTTGTCGTTGGATAGTAGACTAGCGATATACAGTACAGGGACAATGAGTGCATGCAGAAGTTGCTTACTGCTCCAAATAACAATGTTTACACAGTAAATGCTATATCGATCTAATCTATCTTCAGGAAATTATACCAGAAAGGAGAGTAAGTCATAAACTGAATTTCAATAACACAAAAAGGAATAGAATTTGGACTATATTACTACACAATCTCTTGTAACAATCAAGAACATTCTACTATTTCTACTGGGGAGAGATCTCTATATGTACCTCGATCTTTATCAATGAAAATAGTAGACTATCTTTTTCTACTGAAAACCAATGAAGGATATTAAGAGATTAAATCAATTTGATCAAGGAATAGTTGGGATAGAATACTCATAAGTTATGGTTAAATTTTATACAGTTGAGGCATAACACAACGGAATAAAAACATAATTTGAGCAATAAATATTAAATTAACTTGGCCAAGAAGAAATTTATATATATTAGGAATTACCCTTTCTAGCAGAGCTCAGGTCATTGTCTAGAATGATCTCCAACATCTCCCTGTAGCATGCAAATCGCCGCAAAAAATGCATTGTAAATCTGTTCTGATTAATGTTGAACTACATGCTGGGGGTGCTTCCCGTTATATCATGTACTTTGGGTTGTTTAGAAATTGAGCTGAGATGACATTGTAGCGGTTTTAGTCAATTAGTTTTCGGTTGTTCATTGATTCATTAATAGATACCATTGGTGTAAAAATAATTAGTATGGAGAAAAATTATAATGGTCGCACTTTAATAATTAGTGGGAAAAAGGATGCAAGCTGAAGTTAACAAAATGCACAGATGTCGATGTCAAAGCGAACAATCATAGAATAACTTCTAAACATCCAGCTAGACATCAAAAAGCTGGATTTTGTCGTAAGCTCTCAATTACAGCAGCATTCGTAATTCACTAAACTCACAGAATATACACAGAATGCTCAATCACGCATTTTGAGAAAATTTCTTTCTAATTAGAAATTAAATTCTATACTACTGGTAGCTACTCTTGTTGTGAAGAAAAACTAAGTAGGCCGAATGGCACTTTTCCATGTTTGTCCAACCCAGACGGACCATAGATGTATTTTAGCAGAGCATATCACTGAGTAGACTGGGAAGGGTATGCGTATGAGTATGAGTCTCATAATTGTGTTGTTGAAGTGCAGAGGCAGCTTCAATGACAGACGGGAGTGCCGAGAGGCCGTGACGAATCTTGCCTGTCAACCAGTTGTTGGGCTGTCAATTGCAGACCAACAGCAACTGCGAGAACGATGACAGCACTTTGCTGCGCGAATTTCGGGTCCAGGTAGCAGCCAACTGCAATTGCGCATAGTCCTGGGTTGCAGGGCGATGATCTGATTTCAGCGAACCCATTGCATCAACTGAGGAGGATAACAACCTGCTTGTCGGTACCTTCGGCATCATTGATAGCGAGAAGTGCGTCTACATTGGGGGCTGGCTGCTTTTCAAGCTCTTCAAATATGAGTGCAAGTGCGACGAATGCCAGCAGACGTTGAAAGTCGATGGTTCGAAAGCGACGCGCTTTCTGCAGCTCAAAAATAGACAGGATGGAACTGGAAACCTGGTCATCTCCAAAAGGGCAGTTGATCATATCTGCAGTCTGTCAGATGGAGCGCACCTTCACGACAACAGACAAAGAGTTGTGTGTTCTGAAGGGTGTGGGTCAACGGCTGCAAGAAAAGTTCTTTCCTATTGTTCTTGCTAACATTCACACACACAGCTCGGATCACAGTGAACGCTGCGCAAGGGCGGTGGCCAAGTTGTTTGCCCGAATTCGCCTGCATTGCTGGTGAAACAGTCAGAGGGAGCTCGCTCAGTAGAGAAAGCAGCGCGAGGGCGCACGACAGGAATGAAGAGAAGTGAAGAGTAGAAGAAACTGATGCGAATGAATGCTGTTTGACTTGATTTTTTAAGATTCAATTTTTGACTTCCTAAATAAACTGACCGGTTTTTAAATTTGATCCTTGTAGTAGGATCGTTACTGCTTTTGATACTTTTTGCTAAATTATTCTTTGCTAGTTTATACTACTGGCCATAGACTTCACCACAAAAGTAGTACGCATGAACTTTAATTCGGCTTCATGGAAAATGCTTGATTGAGCATTCTGTGTATATTCTGTTTACTAAACTTCTAAACTTGACCAAAGCAGCCATATCTCATGAGATTTTTTTGACATAAATTGTTGATTATTCTGAATCTATTGTTTGCTTGTTAACTACTCGTTTGTTAATTTTAATTACAATATAGTATGGATAACGAAATATTTATTAGTTATATGAATTCGTACATTTAGAGTCCCATGGTGAACATTTAGTATAAATATGGCATAAACAGCATCCATTTAAACTTACGGGTCGTACTACGAGAAAGAAGTAAAATAAAACTGCTTCACGGCATGGCAACTCGTAGCGAAATAATTTCGTATTTTAGTGAATATAAATAAATAAGCAATTAACAGTCACAAATACAGGCTGAACGTCACGCATAAAAAGGAAGAGTAAACGTTTCAGTTCAAACAAATGTTGACAAATTTCACTGCATTTTAGTCTGACGTGTTTTACCTTCTGAGTTCCCATGCGATCAAAAAATATCTTGAAAACATCCTGTTTTTTGTACGACGCGGAGTACAGTTTGTTTCTTGTTAAAGCTTACTATAACAAAGAGGTTCTATTTTTAATATGCTCTTAAAATATTAAATGAGGTTACCCCTCATTACCCCGATCAGTTACCCCGATTACATTGACATTATTCAAAAGGGGATCGAACTTTAGAGGATAACAAATAGTACATATAAATTCTATTCCTTACCTGTAGTTAATCTCCCCATCTCCGTCTTTGTCCAAATCGTTGATCAACCATTCGACCTCTTCGTCCGTGAGGTTAAGCCCGGATTCCTGAACGGTTTGAGTGGGTTTTGACAGTTTATTTAAGTGCAAGTCAATTGTAATTACTATTGACGTTATTAGAACTGATGCAAGTTCTGCCCCTTTCTGGAACAGGCAAAAATGTCAATTAGGTTTTAAGGCACTTCAGAAAAATGAGAAAGATAACTCGATTAAGCTTTCCCACGGAGAAATGTGTTCTTCCTTCAAACAGGTGCCGTAATAGATAGAATATTCAATTTCAATATGTGACAGACGCATTCCATCTCGCTTGTACAAATGACTTCAGAAAAAGAGGAAGCACTTTCTGTGTGGCGTGTCAGGGCGTGGGAAATGCGAAATTACATACATTTATGCTAATATAATTCGAGCGAAATGCCACACAGCACAGCAAACCGCACAACTTAAAACAAAACTTGGTGCATATGTTATTGTCGAACAGGTAAAAATTAGCCAAAAAGGATTTGTTAACTATTGTCGGCACTCGCGTCGTGTCAGTTGGCAGAGGTAAATAGGAATGATAAAAGATTACAGAAAATGTTGAGACAAATCTGGTGTGTTTTACCTTTCGGAAAATCTGAAATTGTATGCGTTGTTTGATAAAGTGTACGACTAGAATTGTCTTAAATGTTTCGCCACCCCTACCTTTTTGTAATTTTGTTTTGTAAAAACATATCAATCAACCTCGATCAAATTCAATTACTCTGGAGTGTTCATACTTGCACAGTCGTAGCGTGTGACTATAGTGTAGTACGCTTAATCTCACTGTCCTACCATCTCACTCCCACTGAATCTAAAATGTACACTGGGCAACCACCTCACTCCCACGGAATATAAAATGTACACTGAGCCAATCACCTCGCTCCCACTGAATCTACACTGGGCCAACCACCTCACTCCCACAGAATCTAAAATGTACACTGGGCCAACCACCTCACTCCCACAGAATCTAAAATGGACACTGGGCCAACCACCTCACTGCCACTGAATCTAAAATGTACACTGGGCCAACCACCTCACTTCCACTGAATCTAAAATGTACACTGGGCCAACCACCTCACTTCCACTGAATCTAAAATGTACACTGGGCCAACCACCTCACTTCCACAGAATCTAAAATGGACACTGTGCCAACCACCTCACTGCCACTGAATCTAAAATGGACACTGTGCCAACCACCTCACTGCCACTGAATCTAAAATGGACACTGGGCCAACCACCTCACTGCCACTGAATCTAAAATGGACACTGGGCCAACCACCTCACTGCCACTGAATCTAAAATGGACGCTGGGCCAACCACCTCACTCCCACTGAATCTAAAATGTACACTGGGCCAACCACCTCACTGCCACTGAATCTAAAATGGACACTGGGCCAACCACCTCACTGCCACTGAATCTGCAATGAACATTTGGTCAAGCACCTTTCTCCCGCTGAATCTAAAATTTACACTGAAACAAGCAACTCATCCCCACTCAACCATTTCCTTGAATGTACGCTGGGCTTGAACTGCGCAATTTACAAACTAAGCCAACCTCCAAAATTTTAATAAAATCCACTTTTAGGTGGATGTAAATAAAAAAAGTGATTTTCTAAGACAGCCTAAAACTTACCTCGAGTCCTTCCAGAAACTCTTCTCGCGTCACCGACATGCTTCGATCTTTGTCAAAGGTGTTAAAAAAATCGATCATCTTCATACCGCGTTTCTCAACAAAGTTTCTCAGCTTCATCATTGGATGCACTTTGGCCTTCTCGCGATGCGGCACCTTGACACCGACTTCCACCTTAAGCTCAGGCATTGTCTCCAGGAGTTGATAGTGCAGATCCTTGAAGTCGTCGTTAACCATGATGTCCTGCATTATATTGTTTTCATTAATCATCTTTATTTAACATGAAGCATACCAAGAACTATAGATAAAAAAGCTCGTATAATTTTAGACTACTTTTAGTAAGAGGACGCAAGCTCAGACCCGAACGTCTCAGACTCGAACCTACATGTATGAATTTAATACGGTCGTACCTATTAGTTATGGTGCAGCTAAGCATTCGTGTCTCGCTCAAAAAGTTAAAGCGAAATTGGATTTATCTTCGTCGTATTTAATTGCTACGAAGTTCCGAAAAAATACGGAATGTGCCGACGGTATAAAAAGAATAAACCTTCGTTTCAAAGGGGGTTTTGAGACCACTGGATCAAAGCCTTCGGCGACATCGTCCCACTACCAGAGGCTATAATCTAGCCATTTCGATTACTTCTGAGCACATTCATACAGCTTGGTATTGTACGCAGACACGCGCTCGCACAGGGCTTAAAGTGCACTTATTTTATAATCACTATGTTATAGGAAGTCATATAAATAACAGTAATAATAATTGGCTACAACTGCCCCAATTGAGCCAGATGTGCAACCGACAGCTCAGCCGCAGCTATTGCGCGGCGCATCTGAAGGCTGAGTACGGCTGTTCAGTCCAAGGACTGGGGGGTCGCCACACACACCCTCAATTACCCCAGCTAATGCTGGCACCCATTTTACAGCTGGGTGAACTGAAGCAATGCAGAGTTGTGTCTTGCTCAAGGACACAAGGACACACCCCGACCTTCAAGTCGTGAGCGCGACGCTCTAACCACTAGGCTTCAACCTCCGAGGAAGTCAGCATGTAAACTCTCTGCGCCACCAGGGTTTGCCTTCATGGATGTGAATTGCATGACGGCATAAAAGACAATTCACCGGCACATTTACTTACGCAAGCCCCGATTCGAATTGACGTGGCTGAGCACAGATTTCATATCTCGGACACTTCATATCTCGGACACTCAATGTCTCGGAAATTTCATATCTAGGACACTTAATATCTCGGACACTTAATATCTCGGACACTTAATATCTCGGACACTTAATATCTCGGACACTTAATATCTCGGACACTTAATATCTCGGACACTTAATATCTCGGACACTTAATATCTCGGACACTTAATATCTCGGACACTTAATATCTCGGACACTTAATATCTCGGACACTTAATATCTCGGACACTTAATATCTCGGACACTTAATATCTCGGACACTTAATATCTCGGACATTTCATATCTCGGACACTTCATAACTCGGACACTTCATATCTCCGAAATTTCATATTCATTTGTATAGAATGCAGGTGATACCGCAAATTGTTCAGAAATCGCATGTGACTCTAATTGCACAGACTGTTTGCCCCAATTTAGCTGGCATCGCCAAAATATGTTTAAAACGTTTTTTAACCTAATTGTTACGAAGGAATACCGCAGTACAAGACAGCAAGCTTAGCTTGGATTTGTGAAGGTTGAAACAGTAGTTCTCTAAATACGAGCGTACCACCCCTATAGCTACTCAGCAGTATGCTTCTCTCTTTTAATGGCCCGCCTCTCAATTGATATTCTCTCTTCTCAACAGCCGACTGTGAATAGCCACTCGTGCGAGCTTCTCTCCAAGTTGCAGCATAATTCAAACTATGAAGACTCGTTTCTCAGTTGACTGGTTGCAACGATTCAACACAGCAGTTGCTGGCTACGTACTACAGGCATTGGGTTGAATAGATTCTTGAGACAGCCACCCGGGGCAACAAAAGCAACCATGCATATGGCGCTCTAAAAAGAATTCTACTGAGTAACAGAAGAAGTGGCAGCCTGAGAGATGAAGAATCACAATAAGACAGAGCCAAGAGAGAGAGAGAGAGAGAGAGAGAGAGAGAGAGAGAGAGAGAGAGAGAGAGGCCGGTGCAGATTTTACAATGCACCTGAAGCACGAAAGCATTCTCTCAACAAATTGCACAGTCGAGCAGCGATAGAGAATGGGTTTTAGACACAATAGATTTGTCTAAAGCTCGAAAAAAATGGTAGCTTTTATCTGCCTGATTTTTCGCCAGTCGAGAAGGGACCGCGAGTTGGGGAGGGGTTAAAAGGGCTGCTTTAGCTACTCAGCATGCGTTCGTGCCGCCGACACGTGGGGAAGCCTATTCTTATAGAGTTGAATAGCCCGCTCTCGGAGTGTCTGAGCCACAGAGCCAGAGACAGAGGGCAGAGTGAGCAAGCCATCTTTTATAAAGAGTCGCATTTCTAACAGAAGCGGTACAGAGCAAAGCTGCTACCGCAATTTAGAAGATGGATCGCTCGAAGCGATCAGCCCAGGAGGCCGGACGGCGTGGTCGGGTTATCCTGACCAGCGACCCGCTGCTGCGGGCCTTCTATGAGAACAATGTGGAGCGCATGGGCGCCATCATTCGCGAGGACCCAGCCGAGCTAGAACGCTTGCTAGACCAGGTGCATCCGTTGGCCTGTCTGGCAGCTAAGGAAGACCGAGATGATGTGCTGGGGCTGGTGAACTCACTCGGTGGTAGGCTCGATCTGCGCAATGCCGAACAGATGACGCCGTTGCATTTGGCTGTGATGCACGGCTGTTTGAAGGCTACTAATTTTCTCACCTACCTAAAGAGTAGCGACCTGAACGAGCCGTATCCGAATGGTGACTACCTACTGCACAGGGCCTGCGTCACTGGTCAGCCTGAGCTGGTGCTGCAGCTCATGCGAGTTGGCGCCGATCCCAATAAGACAAATGCTCAGGGCCTGTTGCCGCTGCACAAAGCCTGCGAGGAGGAAAGCGTCGCCATGGCAGCCGCTTTGCTGCCTAAGACCGAGAACGTGAACGTGGCCGGGCAGCAGGGTCGAACTGCGCTGCATATTGCGGCTGCCAACCAGTCGCTTGCCCTCATCAAGCTGCTGCTGGCCTACAATGCCGACATTGACAAATACGACCGCAACAAGGAGTCGCCAATGGACATCATCATCCAAATGGGCAACAAGAACATCCTGGTTGGTCTTGCCAACTTCCTTGATCGTTCAGTCACGGGAAGCTTCCTCTCGTTCAAAGAGCTGGACGATAACGCCGAGTTTTCAAGTGTCCTTCGCTTCATCGAAGCCATAGACAACGAAATCACGCATCCGACAGCGGCTAAGAAGTTGGAGGTGCCCGAAGAAGAGGCCTCAAGAATTATCGGCCGAATCGCGACCGAGGAGAAGACGGATTTTATGGAGTTTCGCTCAATGCTCAAGACAATCGCCTATGGTGGTCTCTCGCAGAGGATTATTGATCACAAGATTGTTGACAAACTTGCCGTTGCCGTCTGCAAGCAAGTCCTATTTCGTGAGGATGCCGAAATGCTGCGATTAATTGTCTACAACACCGGATTGTGGCCCGCCATCCGCTCCGCTCTGGAAGAGGATGTGTTCATACTGTATGAGACCTGCCAAGAAATCGGCTCGACCGGCATGGTTGGCCTCATTAAGCACGAAACCTTCGACACGGAGGACGAGATGAACATTGAAGATTTCTGTCGCTTTGTCGCTCAGGTATCCAATCTGCCGGCGTTGGACATGAGCAGAGAAAAGGAACGGGACGAGTTTCTAAAGGACCCGCTGCAGTCACTGACTCTCTGGTCGATTCTGACTGGCCGCTTTGATCTTACAGAAGATCTGCTGAAAACCGAACAATTCGACATTATCCCAATGGGCTTAATGTGTGCGGGCATTCTGCGCAACATCCGCTTCCGACCGGAGATTCCGTCGCCAACAAAGAAAATCATGGAAAACGTTGCTGACAAATGCGAGAGCGTTGCTGTGAAACTACTGCGAAGCATCACCGAGTACGACACATCCGATAACAAAGTGGTCAGCATCCAGTACATGCGCTGCCCGTTGCATCCCTACAGCAACAAATCTGCTATTGATCTGGCTGCATCTGGTCAATCGGAATCGTTCATCACTATGCCGAGTGTACAAAGCGCCCTCGACATGGAGTGGTACGACCGCCTGTACAAGCTGCCCTGGCTGCTGCGCCAGTTTCTTGTGCTGATGGCCCTCATTCCCTACAACCCAATTGTGGCGTTCATTCTCATCCGGCTAGAGAAGAAGAAGGCAGAGGAGCGCCGGTCTAAAGCCGCCACCGAAGAGGAGGAAGAAGATAAAGAAGTGAATTTGCTAATATTTATAATGCTTGTGAAGTTCCTGATCTATTTAACGCGTATTTTTCGATATTTTCCACGAAATTACGGCGCGTAATTCATTTTCTTTCCAGGTAATCGGCGTTACCCTGGGTTCTGAAGCGCGCAAGCGCAATACAAAGGACAAAAAGGACGAGGATAGAGTCGGTGCAACCGACCGGCGCAAGAAGATGCGCCGTCACCTAACTATGCAGCAGTCGGAGGAGGCCCTGACAGATGACAAGCCTGACCAACAGCAGGCGGACATGGAGTTGGCGCGTATGGACTCACGCTCCACGCTACTCTCCACGGACAGAAAGAGCCGTGGTAGACCCGGACGCTCCGACGAAGAGCCAACAAAGGCCGAGAACATTTTTAAGCAGTCTTTTGACGCTATGAACAAACTGTACAACACGCCGTGCGTTAAGTTCCGCTTTCACGTCATGTCTCACATCATCTTCGTCCTTATCTTCTCAATTGTGATGGTCGCCCAGTTTCGCTACCATCCAACGCCGCTAGAGATAATCGTTTATCTGTTTCTGTGCGGCTTTCTGTTAGAAGAGTTGCGCGAAGCTAACATGGCTTTAAACTCGGGAACAATGTCGGAATACATATCGGACGGTTGGAACATCATCGATAACACAGCCATCCTATTGGGCCTTGCTGGATTTGTGCTACGTTTGTTCCGTATCAACACAAAGATGACGACAAGTGATCTTTACACTTTCACTGACAGCTTCTGGTGGTGCGCTCACCTCACTTTGGCTCTCAGCTGCCTGCTGTTCTGGATTCGATTGCTCTACATCAGTACGGTGCTTGAGAGCCTGGGCCCGAAGCTGAAGATGATCTATATCATGATCATACGCGATTTCCTACCGTTTCTCATCATCTTGTCCATCGTGATGTTCGGCTTCGGCATAGCTATTCACGGCCTACTGTTCCCTAACGGCTACGCCAAAGACAACAAGGTTCCATTGAGCGGCGCCGAGATCTTCCAGCGGATGTTCAAGATCACCTTCTACGCCATGGTTGGTGACTACTCGCTGGATCTGATCCAAGGCAGCGATTGCAACAATGAGACAACTACTAAACCGTGCCCCCATCCGCTCGGAAAGATTGTGGTGCTCAACATGATCATGGTGATTTACATCGTTATCACTAGCGTCCTGCTGCTAAACCTCATCATCTCGCTGTTCAGCAAAACAGTCGAAGAGGTCGACAGTAAATCGTTCGCCCTGTGGCAGTTCGAGCGTTACAACTTGGTGCACGAGTTCCACATCCGGTTTCCGCTGCCACCGCCGTTGAACATCCTTGGAAGCGTCTTCAAACGAATCAGCGGTATTTTCCTGCGGTTCAAAGCCCGCGGCAGGCAGGACAGCCAGAAGTTGACTCGCGGCTTCGAGAAGGCCTCCGTGTTCCACTTCCTGCTCTATCAGGCGTTTAGTCTCCGTAGGAAGCGCAAATACCTTGAGGGCGACGTGGAGATCGAAGACATTGACAAGATCATCGGCGAGATCAACACCAACGTGAAGCTGATGAACACCGAGATCGGCAACCTCACCAGGAAGGTGGCCGAGCAGCGAGATGAGTGCGAAGAAGATGAAGATTGATTGGCTGTTTCGAATCAAACTGAGGACCATAATAATGGATTATTCAGATTTTGATGTTTCAGTAGCTACAGTTAAAACTCTCACATCAGAAAAAAGTCGCAAAACTTATATTCGATTTTTTACTTTGTAATAATTTTTCGCAAACTTTTACTATACTCATTTTGTTTAGTTTATATTAACAACTCGTATAGTTAATTAAACTGACTCGTACTTGTACGCCACGTCGTAGCCCTTTTGCTGTTGAACTCTGCATATTCATGAGATGATATTTTTAGACGTAATTATTTAAACAAAATTCCACAATTGCATCATCCTGTTTTAAGCTGAAATTGGCCAATAAATTAAGCTCATTAGAAGCTATGGAATTAGTAGGATCGCAGCGTTTGTACATGAATTACTAATTTTTGACAACAATTTAATAATATCGTACGAGCGTAATTCACTTGCTCACCTGAAAGTCTAGCAGACAGATCTGAGACTGTGGATTCTTGGAAACGGCAGTTAGAATTGCATAACAACCGGAAGTTTGCATCGGATTTCGGCCCATCTGACGAAAAGTGATATCGGTTTTGTCAATGCTAGATTAATTTTTTTATTTTCCTTACATTTTTACCAAAATCTTTACAAATTGTCACTCTGTTTGCACTCTGTCACTCCTCAACCTACTCAATTCTCTGTCTGTCACTCATCAAACTGCTCACATCTCTGTCTGTCACTCACTAACCTGCTCACATCTCTGTCTGTCACTCACCAACCTGCTCACATCTCTGTCTGTCACTCACCAACCTGCTCACATCTCTGTCTGTCACTCACTAACATGCTCACATCTCTGTCTGTCACTCACTAACCTGCTCACATCTCTGTCTGTCACTCACTAACATGCTCACATCTCTGTCTGTCACTCACCAACCTGCTCACATCTCTGTCTGTCACTCACTAACATGCTCACATCTCTGTCTGTCACTCACCAACCTGCTCACATCTCTGTCTGTCACTCACTAACATGCTCACATCTGTCTGTCACTCTCCAACCTGCTCACATCTCTGTCTGTCACTCACTAACATGCTCACATCTCTGTCTGTCACTCACCAACCTGCTCACAACTCTGTCTGTCACTCATCAAACTGCTTAAAACTATCACTTCAAATACGAGTTTGCCACCCAGAACTCACCCGCAGAAC
Source organism: Macrostomum lignano (assembly GCA_002269645.1). Taxonomy (NCBI): domain Eukaryota; kingdom Metazoa; phylum Platyhelminthes; family Macrostomidae; genus Macrostomum; species Macrostomum lignano. Next base: position 338,462 of record NIVC01000225.1, read on the forward strand.
CTTGAGCGTACTATTTAATGTAAGTCCCTTTCCAAACAGTACGGCGCCTTCAGTAGTGATTCGATTGTTCCTGAAAGCAAATCAAATGTTTGAACTAGCTGACTAGATCTAACAACTTCTTGATGGAGTTCATGCACAATATATTGCATTCAACAAACATTTTCTGTGCAGAAATCAAGATTATTTTGTTCAACAAATAAAAAACTAGACAAAACAATTTAGCTCATACTTTAACTAAATTCAACGATCTCATATGCCTACTGAGAGTAGAAAAGTAAGTAAAATTATATGTATTATGCTTGTACACGCGTGTACAAGATTCATTTTGGGAGGCCGTCCGAGCAACTGAGGATCTAGGAGGCTGGCTGCCCAGCAACTGAGGATCTGGGAGGCTGGCTGCCCAGCAACTGAGGATCTGGGAGGCTGGCCCAGCAACTGAGGATCTGGGAGGCTGGCTGCCCAGCAACTGAGGATCTGGGAGGCTGACCCAGCAACTGAGGATCTGGGAGGCTGGCCCAGCAACTGACACTCTGGGAGGCTGGCCCAGCAACTGAGGATCTGGGAGGCTGACCCAGCAACTGAGGATCTGGGAGGCTGGCCCAGCAACTGAGGATCTGGGAGGCTGACCCAGCAACTGAGGATCTGGGAGGCTGGCCCAGCAACTGACACTCTGGGAGGCTGGCCCAGCAACTGACACTCTGGGAGGCTGGCCGAGCAACTGACACTCTGGGAGGCTGGCCCAGCAACTGACACTCTTGGAGGCTGGCCCAGCAACTGACACTCTGGGAGGCTGGCCCAGCAACTGACACTCTGGGAGGCTGGCCCAGCAACTGACACTCTGGGAGGCTGGCCGAGCAACTGACACTCTGGGAGGCTGGCCCAGCAACTGACACTCTGGGAGGCTGGCCCAGCAACTGACACTCTGGGAGGCTGCCCAGCAACTGACACTCTGGGAGGCTGGCCCAGCAACTGAGGATCCGGAAGGCTGGCCTAGCAACTGAGGATCTTGGAGGCTGGCTCAGCAACTGAGGATTCCGGAGGCTGGCCAGGCAACTGACAACAATTGAGGATCTGGAAGGAACTCAAACTAAGTCTGGTAGAAAGCACTCACGACAGGTTGAGCTCCTCCAGACAGGTATTGACTTTGATGGCTTTGCTAAGCTCCTGAAGGCCGTAGGTGGGTCCGAAGCCGTTGAAACTCAGGTCCAGCCCTTTCAGCCCGTTGTTTGCCTGAACAGTAGGAAGTTGTTCAAGTTAATTACACTCATCACAATGAAACATGAAGTTTGCTATTTGCCCCTCGCTACTCAACACTTAATTAGTAGTTGATGCCAAGCCAACTCACCGCAAGCCCTTCGGCGATGCCCTTGGCGCCTTTGGCTCGGATGTGATTCCAGCTGAGATTGAGCTCGAGCAGGCTGCTGTTCTCCATCAGAGCTTTGCCGATGGTGAAGCCGCCCAACTCGGCGAAGTTGTTCTGCGACAGATCCAGCCGGTGCAGAGTGGCCGTGTTCTGCCGGAGTGGGCCGCGTTTGGGATTCGGGCATATTTTGCGATTTAGGATCTTCGGGTTTGGGATTCAATGATGACGTGGGATTTGAGAGGGGTTTGGGATTTGGAATTCGGGAAGGGATTAGGACTTGGGATTTGTGGAGGGGTTCGGATTTGAGATTTGGGAAGGGTTCGGGATTTGGGGAGGGTTTGGGATTTGAGAAGATTTTGGGATTTGAGGAGGGTTTCAGATTCGAGAAAGGTCTGGGATGTCAAGAGGGCTTGGGATTTAAGTAGGGTTTGATATTTGGGAAGGTTTTGAGATTTGGGAAGCGTTTGGGATTTGGGAAGCGTTTGGGATTTGGGAAGCGTTTGGGATTTGGAAGGATTTGAGATTCAGGAAGAGTTTGGGATTCAATGATAATTTGGGGTTTGGGATTTGGGAAGGATTTGGGATTCAGGAAGAGTTTGGGATTTGGAAGGATTTGGGATTCAGGAAGAGTTTGGGATTTGGAAGGATTTGGGATTCAGGAAGAGTTTGGGATTTGGGAGGATTTGGGATTCAGGAAGAGTTTGGGATTTGGGAAGGATTTGGGATTTGGAAGGATTTGGGATTCAGGAAGAGTTTGGGATTTGGAAGGATTTGGGATTTGGAAGGATTTGGGATTCAGGAAGAGTTTGGGATTTGGGAAGGATTTGGGATTTGGAAGGATTTGGGATTCAGGAAGAGTTTGGGATTTGGAAGGATTTGGGATTCAGGAAGAGTTTGGGATTCAGGAAGAGTTTGGGATTCAGGAAGAGTTTGGGATTTGGAAGGATTTGGGATTCAGGAAGAGTTTGGGATTTAAAAGGATTTGGGATTCAGGAAGAGTTTAGGATTCAGGAAGAGTTTGGGATTTGGAAGGATTTGGGATTCAGGAAGAGTTTGGGATTTGGAAGGATTTGGGATTCAGGAAGAGTTTGGGATTCAGGAAGAGTTTGGGATTTGGAAGGATTTGGGATTCAGGAAGAGTTTGGGATTCAATGATGATTTGGGGTTTGGGATTTGGGAAGGGTACCCGAAGAAAGTATCAGAAGGAGTGCAGATTTTATTGGCTTGAATCTTAAAGAATCTTAATAGGATTGAGATCGGAATGAATGATAACTAGGGATATTCAAGGATTGGGAATTTAGAAGCTATCAGCCATCCCAAGCCTCTCACGGTGATCAGATCCGCAAAGAACTGGCTGCTCCTGTCGTCAAATTCGTTGCCGCGCAGGCAGACGCTGGTCACCTGCGTGTTGGCCATAAGAACCTCGCACAGCTGCTTGGCAACATCCAGGCCCATTTTATTATCAGCCAGATTTAGCTCAGTGATGAAGCAGTTCTCGCGCAGCATGTGCACCACCTGCAGGCCACCGGCCGCTCCAAGCCAGTTATCGCCGAGGTCCAGTTTAGTCACGGTGGAGTTCGAGGCCAGCGAAGCGCACAGCGGCTTGATGCCGCCGGTGCCCAGGCCGTGGTGCCGCATGTCGAGCTCCGAGTCGGCGATGTGGCGCAGATAGTAGCTGGCCGGGACCACGCCAGCCGATTTGCACAGGTCGATGTACAGAGTGCGGCCTGAGTGGTCGTAGGCCGCGTGCTCGGCTGTGGATTACGATTTAAGGTTAGGGAGTTCCTGAGATAAAGAGGATTTGTGTAAGAAAGACAGAGAGGAGAATGACAAGGAGCGAGGGAGTAGTAGAATGAGTAGAGAGTGATCTCTTCATCCTTTTCTCACAAAGTTTATAGCGACAGCGACAGCAAAATCAACAGAACTGATTACACCCGCCCCAATTAGGCCACATCTGCAACCGACAGCTCAGCCGCAGCTATTGCGCGGCGCATCTGAAGGCTGCGTACGGCTGTTCAGTCCAAGAACTTGGGGGTCACCACACCCACCCTCAATTACCCCAGCTAATGCTGGTACCCATTTTACCTATGTTTCTTGCTCAAGGACACAAATTTTTCCACTGGGAATTGGGAATCGAACTCCCGACCTTTGAGTCCCGAGTTCGACGCTTTAACCACTGGGCTGCAACCCCAGCCTAACAACCACAGCCTAACAACCCCAGCCTAACAACCACAGCCTAACAACCCCAGCCTAACAACCACAGCCTGTCAACCAGCCGCTCTGAGCCAGATCTGTAAAACTGGGAATTTTTTGCATTTTTCGCTCCTCATCGGTTGAGAAGTTTTTGTCTATCAGATACGGAAATTTCTAGAGATAAAGTGAAACACAGCCAAAGTTATAAGCAATCAAAGCCAAAGAGATCTTTCTGGATGACATGATTATAAGGAGAGAAGCCGAGAGAGGGTAGTGAGGAGAATGGAAGAGGTAAGATGGGCTGGAGAGAGTAAAAAAGGTAAACTTTGAAATAATTAAGAATACACAGTGGGAGAAACCTTGTACAAGAAAAATACATTTTTGAACATAAGAATAATATTGTAAAAACTTCGACAAAAATAAGTAAGGATCATCGTCATCGTGTTTAATAATCGAAAATAATAAATACGCAAAAAATTCTACCAAATCGATTGAAATACTATAGCGATTATTGAGTCTTTATCCAATATAAAACAATTTTTTAACATGAAGGTGCATTGTGCAAAATAGTTTCGATGTGACTTTAGCAGAATGCAAAATAAACTTGTGCATGGTGAAGGTGTGCATTACAAGTATATTTAAGTAAAATGTTGATAAATTCAATAATAAAAGCAGGAGAAAACATGGCACCTTTTAAGATCATTTGTTGTCGTTTAATTGAATAGGAAAAATCCATTTGAAAATACTTACGAACAACTCGGACTTGGGCTAGAAATTTTATGTTTGCTTTTCTTTTAGATTATCAAATTGACATCATAGGGGAATATTGGATTTTAATTTGTTTCAAAATTTGAATGATTTTACCCCTGGACTTACTTTTCTCTTCCAGGTCGGTGTCATACCCATTGTCATCGGCAATGTCGTCAAATGCAAATTCTTGATCCTCCTCAGGCGAAAGAACTGCTCCAACAGCCTGCGGCTTCTTGATGGACTTTCGGATCTGCTGCTCCTTTTGGACTGCCTCGACCTCTGTGGGCTCTTCGGCTTCAGCCTCGGGTTTAGAGCCTTCCCCACTGGCCTCCAGTGGTGCCTGCTTTTCTTCCTCTGGCATAGCACTTTCCATATTTATTTTTACTGAAAATTTATTTATAAAATTGTAAATTAAAACTCTGTTTTTTTCTGGTCTACAAATTTCTTAAATAGCTAGTATTTCATTAGCTATATATGGTTATATATATATATATATCAGTGGTAACATATAATACTGAAATTTGATCTCGTCATGCACTTCTCCATATACTAAATCCATTATACTAAAAATGGTCTTGTTTGATCTAAATTTTTAAGTGTATAAGACTACATGATAGATTGATAGGATTCTACCTTTATACCTTTGCACTGTTCAAAATGCTTCAATTTTTATTATTTTCAATGAGTATTAGTTTTACATATAAAAAACCTAGCATATGACATATTAATGCAAAATTATCATTTTTGAAGTTATTTCAAAACTTCAAAAATTTAAATGGCAATGAGCCACATATCTACTCCTGGCAGTTCATTAAGTTTGGTTCAGAATAGTGCACATATGATCAAATAATAGGTAGGAGTGGTCAAGAATTTAAAGACTAGAATAGCTAAAAAAATTATACCATAATTCCGAGTTAAACTTACTCTAAACGTTTCACAATGCCTGCTAACACTTAGAAATCGGAGAATACAAGCGATAATATATTTATATTAATGCATAAAGTACCGCATTCATTATAGCTTTTGTAAGCCAACATTAATTTTTGGCTGTAAAAGATCAAACTTTAGCTCAGTCAAATTAAGCTCAAAATAAAATAAATGCCACGGTATTATTTTATCAAATATATATTTGACTCTGACTCTTCGCGAAAAGAATGTTTCATTCTAAGTTAAACCACTACACTACTCAATAGAGTTTCTAGTTTCCAACAGATTTTACGAATAAAATTTAATTATATATTTAAACAAAAACATAATTACAAGGTTAATAAAATATCAAAAAAATTATTGCATAAGTCGAAGCAGTTCCTTTGTTAAAATGTGAACAATTCTCAACACCGTATCCGATCAGCCCGGCCTGCGAAATACATTATAAGCCTGAGATACAGAAACAATTTTTTGTAATAGCACGTAAATTAAGTTATGCATTATATTGAGTAATATCGAGTTTATTGTTAATATTGAATTGCTAAATTTCAAACTAGCAATGCATACAATGAAAATTGTAAAAGCGCATAAAACTTTGTGGCATTTTTCCGCAAGATGTTCCGCAAAAAGTTCTGCAAAAGCTTTTTGTAATCTATCGATTTTCACTGAGCCTGGCTAATTACATTGACTGTACAATAATTTAAACAACCCGGTCATTCGTTTCTGTTAGCGTGTAGTATAAGAAAGATAGAAAGCGCTATACCTTAGCTGTGACGCTAAAGTGAAAGAAAGTCGGGCTGTTAGGCGTTTGGTGTGGCTCGGTGCGAGACTCTGGCCGCTTCAGAAAAGCTAGGCCAAGTGTCTCTTGAAGCAGATAGCCAGCTAGGACACTAACCGTATTTGACTTTTTTAATACTCAGTGCGAGTGAACTAGAAGGTGAGTACTACATTATGATGGGTTTCGACCTTCGGGCTCCTTGTTAGGGAAGCCTTCGGGCCTCAGGCTCAGAAATAAATCAATTAGAGACCTGGCCCCCACTCCTGTCAGATGGTCAGCCCCATGGTAGCTTGATCGTGTGGCGAGCAGTCTAGGTCCTATAGCTAAGAGAGGGACAGCGAGAGACGAGCAGGGAGAATTTTGAAAGTAGAAATTAGCTAATCCGCAGATCAACTAACTTGCTGCCACCAGCCCGTGCGCCCTGGCTCACCACACCGGGACTCTCGAAATCGGGCTTCCGACTAGAAGGGGCTTTGCACTTACCTGCCAACTAGTGTCTTTTTGCTGTCAATCTCGAAGTCATAGCCGATGATAAGGGACACTGCTGGGACTAGATCGCGTTGGCCATGCAGGTACAGAGGGGACTTGTGCAGGGGATTCTTGCGGTGGCGAGTCTATGGGGTAGCTACATGTACTATTACATTGCTAAATACGAAGATATGTACTTTTAGCCTTCAACGCGCCAACTAGCCTCTCATAGCGCTGATGATAGGCTAACTCGAACTTCAGAGACCGCATGATTCATTTACCCGAGCCGCTTGGCTACCCTAGAGTGCACAAAGTACATCTCTGGCGCCGATTCTGCACTTTTGGCAGTTTTGCTCACTGATTGGTTAGATTGGTTGACTGAGAACTGCCTTGCCATTGGTCCACTGTGACCGACGCCTACTAGCTTAGCTACTCATCTGAGCCATCGGCGAACAAAGAAATAAAGCCGACAAAGATAACTGTTAGATTTAACCTTCTCCTTAGTTCACTTCACACTTTAGATTGAATTGGAGTCTTAGACTACTAGCAGTATTATTGAATGATTCCTGCCTCAGCAACAGCACTACTGAACAAAATGAGCAAAAGTGTGCGCCTAATTCAGCTACTGCAACAGGGGACAGAAAAGGGATCACCCAATCAAGCAAGTCTAGGTAGCCTCTCACCCAACCAATCAGAAACTCAACAGCCGGAGACCAGGTATTCCACAGTGACCGAATCGGCTCGATGCTCTGCAGCTGTAGACTCGGGATGATGCTGTCACAATCTTCGCTGTTAGCTAGCAGGTGATGCTCTTAACTGGATGTTCGCTGCTGTCGACCGGGGGACTCGTCCTTGATGATGATGGGGGAAGTTGCAATCCGGGGATCAAGAAACGACGGTCGTGCTCCGGGAACCAGAAGTTGCGCGCTGGGCCCGAGCCAAAGTAAGAAGAAGTTGCGTCCGAGCGGGCCAAAAACTCCGGTTTAAATAGCCGCCAACTGGACCGCAGTTTGTTATAACGGAACGCGTCGATTCTGATTGGCTGAGCCGTTTTGTTAAAATGAGCGCCGAATTTTCTGATTGGCTAAGCTCGTTGCTACCCAGAATCACGTGACCGAGAGATCCTATCAGTTCCCACAGGGTCGTAAAAAGATGACAGGTGCGGCCATAAATCACTCAAAATCGCAACAAAATGATTTATGACTTTTCGCGTAGGATTGACAGAAATTAATGAAAAAATATACATTAGAAAGCTCTTATTAAATAGAAAGTGAAGATAATGAAGAGAAATCGCTAATCGCTAATCCCAAGGTACTTTTAGGGGTAAAACGCATAGCTGTCAAAGCTGTCACACGCTTGAGTGAATCCGAACAATAGGCTCTGACCTCATAAATCTTGATGGCCTGTCAAAATGATGAGAAAAAAGCTACCGCCCGCATCCTCTCAGACCATCTGGCGCCCGCTTCAACACTGAGTGAGGCGCAGGTGGCTGTCAGATCAGCTTCGAAAGCGATGATTTATGACCCAAAAAGCTGCGCCTATGTTATTATGACTACTAGTATGGCCAGACATTATATCTAGTATAGATTCTATGAAAATTCGCAGAAAAAGGATAAAAATGCCCACTGCCCACTGTTAGTAGGCAAGTAAGTTTAGAGCCCATGTGCTAGCGCGGGATTTGGGAAAAAGTGCGTCCTCATCAATTACATGCAAAAAATTGGTGGAGGAGCCGATCCGGATGTCCAAGGCGGAGAGAGCGGTCCGCAGCCAAGGTGGAAGCCACGTGGAGACCATTCTAAAACAAATATGATAAAGGCCACATAATTTTACATGTAGATCGATCCTATCTCAACACAGCATGCGTATCCAGTTTGGGGGGCCGTCATAATAAACAAGTACATGTAACTGGCTGGGCTGCAATCAGGGGTGTTCTTGCCAAGACTACACCGCGGTCGATAAAGGATAGGTCATCAGTGTCGAGACCAGAAATTTCTTCGCTGTCAATGTTCGCGTAATTAATCATGGTGTCTCCTGCCGTAGTTGTTGCTTGTTGCTTTTGTTGCAGATGGAAATTGAAGTCACTTCGAAAGACAACATTTCTGCTCTGACGGCTTGCTAAAGTCTGACAAGAATCAATCAGACTGTTTAAGTTTTGACCATAGACAAACCATATGGGCCATAGACGAAACAATATAGGGGCTAGAATGAGAAGACGAGGGCCAATATGCCAATATTGATGTGCTGCAGAGGGCAGAAGCGAGCTATAATGCCGAGGAGTGTTAGCACATTTTGGCCCGATGCAGCACATCCAGTATTAGTGTTATAACTAGCAATCTTCGCCCCCCGATGGGGGACATCTGGATAGAATCTCTGTTCTCTACAATTAACAAAAAGACAGCCAAAAAATCCTTCACAAAGACAACAGACAAACTGCTCAAATGAAGTGAATTGCAATAAGAAATCTTCCCAAGACCACAAGCATCCCCCAGATAGCAAGCATCCTCCAGATAGCAAGCATCCCCCAGAAAGCAAGCATCCCCAAATAGCAACCATCCACCAGACAATAAGTAGCTAGAGCGACAATTTCCTTAGCTTTATAGTGGCTCCTTTAAATTGGCATGGCGCTTTATACCTTTACATTTGAAATTGTATATCTTGAATGTTTGACATGGTGGCTCTTTTATGTTTGACATAGTGGCTCTTCTATGTTTGACATGGTGGCTCTTTTATGTTTGACATGGTGGCTCTTTTATGTTTGACATGGTGGCTCTTTTATGTTTGACATGGTGGCTTTTTTAGGTTTGACATGGTGGCTCTTTTATGTTTGACATGGTGGCTTTTTAATGTTCGACATGGTGGCTTTTTAATGTTCGACATGGTGGCTCCTTTAGGTTTGAAATGGTGGCTCTTTAATATTTGACAAGGTGGCTCTTTAATGTTTGACATGGTGGCTTTTTAATGTTCGACATGGTGGCTCTTTTAGGTTTGAAACGGTGGCTCTTTAATGTTTGACATGGTGGCTCTTTGATGTTTGACATGGTGGCTCTTTAATGTTCGACATGGTGGCTCTTTAATGTTTGACATGGTAACTCTTTTATGTTTGATATGGTGGCTCTTTTATGTTCGACATGGTGGCTCTTTAATGTTTGCCATGGTGACTCTTTAATTTTTGAAATAGTGGCTTTTTTGTTTGACATGGTGGCTCTTTAATGTTCGACATGGTGGCTCTTTAATTTTTAACATGGTGACTCTTTTATGTTCGATATGGTGGCTCTTTTATGTTCGACATGGTGGCTCCTTTAGGTTTGAAATATTGGCTCTTTAATGTTTAACATGGTGGCTTTTCTATGTTTGACATGGTGGCTTTTCTATGTTCGACATGGTGGCTCTTGTATGTTCGACATGGTGGCTCTTTTAATGGTCGACATGGTGGCTTTTTAATGTTCTTCATGTTGGCTCTTTTATGTTTGACATGGTGGCTTTTTTATGTTTGACATGGTGGCTCTTTTATGTTCGACATGGTGGCTCTTTTATGTTCTACATGGCTGCTCTTTTATGTTCGACATGGTGCCTCTTGTATGTTCGACAGGGTCGCTCTTTTAGGTTTGAAATGGTGGCTCTTTAATATTTGACAAGGTGGCCCTTTAATGTTTAACATGGCGGCTCTTTATTTTTCGAAATGGTGGCTCCTTAATTTTCGAAATGGTGGCTGTTTTATGTTTGACATGGTGGCTCTTTAATGTTCGACATGGTGGCTCTTTCATGTTCTTAATGGTGTCTGTTTTATGTTTGACATGGTGGCTCTTTTATGTTCGATATGGTGGCTCTTTAATGTTCGACATGGTGGCTCCTTTAGGTTTGAAATGGTGGCTCTTTAATGTTTGACATTGTGGCTCTTTAATGTTTGACATGGTGGCTTTTTAATGTTCGACATGGTGGCTCTTTTAGGTTTGAAACGGTGGCTCTTTAATGTTTGACATGGTGGCTCTTTAATGTTTGACATGGTGGCTTTTCTATGTTTGACAAGGTGGCTCTTTAATGTTCGACATGGTGGCTTTTTAATGTTTGACATGGTGGCTCTTTTAGGTTTGAAATGGTGGGTCTTTAATGCTTGACAATGTGGCTCTTTAATGTTTGACATGGTGGCTCTTTAATGTTTGACATGGTGGCTCTTTAATGTTTCACATATTAACTCTTTTATGTTTGATATGGTGGCTCCTTTAGGTTCGACATGGTGGCTCTTTAATGTTTGACATGGTGGCTCTTTAATGTTTGACATGGTCGCTCTTTAATGTTTCACATGGTAACTCTTTTATGTTTGATATGGTGGCTCTTTTATGTTCGACATGGTGGCTCTTTAATGTTCGACATGGTGGCTCCTTTAGGTTTGAAATGGTGGCTCTTTAATGTTTGACATTGTGGCTCTTTAATGTTCGACATGGTGGCTCCTTTAGGTTTGAAATGGTGGCTCTTTAATGTTCTTAATGGTGTCGGTTTTATGTTTAACATGGTGGCTCTTTAATGTTTGCCATGGCGGCCCTTTTCCGTTTTAAATGTTGTCTCTGTTATGTTTTACATGGTGGCTCTTTAATGTTTGACATGAAGTCACGTATATTTTTGACATGATGGCTCTTTTATGTTTGACATGGTGGCTCTTTAATGTTTGACATGGTGGCTCTTTAATGTTCGACATGGTGGCTCTTCTATGTTTGACATGGTGGCTCTTGAATGTTCAACATAGTGGCTCTTTAATATTCTACATGGTGGCTCTTTTATGTTTGACATGGTGGCTCCTCAATGTTTGACATGGTGGCTCTTTAATGTTCGAAATGGTGGCTCTTTTGTTTTACATGGTGGCTCTTTAATGTTCGACATGGTGGCTCTTTAATGTTTGACATAAAGTCACTTATATGTTCGAAATGGTGGCTCTTTTAGGTTTGACATGGTGGCTCTTTTAGGTTTGACATGGTGGCTCTTTTATGCTTGATATGGTGGCACTTTAATGTTTAATATGGTGACTTTTAATGTTAGACATGGTGGCTCTTTAATGTTTGACATAAAGTCACTTATATGTTCGAAATGTTGGCTCTTTAATATTTTACATTGTGGCTCTTAAGTGTTCGACATGGTGGCTCTTTTAGGTTTAACATGGTGGCTCTTTTAGGTTTAACATGGTGGCTCTTTTAGGTTTAACATGGTGGCTCTTAAATATTTGACATAAAGTCACTTATATGGTTGACATGGTGGCTCTTTTATATTCTACATTTTGGCTCTTAAATTTTCGACATGGTGGCTCTTTTAGGTTTGACATGGTGGCTCTTTTATGCTTGATATGGTGGCTCTTTAATGTTTAACATGGTGACTTTTAATGTTAGACATGGTGGTTCTTTAATGTTCGACATGGTGGCTCTTTGATATTCGACAGGGTGGCTCTTTAATGTTCGACATGGTGGCTCTTTAATGTTCGACATGGTGGCTCTTTAATGTTTGACATCGTAGCTCTGTTATGTTCGAAATTGTGGCTCTTTAATGTTTGACATAAAGTCACATATATGTTTGACATGGTGGCTCCTAAATGTTTGATATGGTGGCTCTTTATGTTTGACATGTTGGCTCTTTTATGTTTGACATGTTGGCTCTTTTATGTTTGACATGGTGGCTCTTTAATGTTCGACAAAGTGGCTCCTAAATGTTTGACATAGTGGCTCTTTAATATTCAAAATGGTGGCTCTTTATGTTTGACATGGTGGCTCTTTAATGATTGACATGGTGGCTCTTTTATGTTCGAAATGGTGGCTCTTTAATGTTCGAAATGGTGGCTTTTTAATGTTCAAAATAGTGGCTCTTTTATGTTTGACATGGTGGCTCTTTAATGTTCGAAATGGTGGCTCTTTAATGTACGACATAATGGCTCTTTAATGTTTGACAATGTGGCTTTTGAATGTTTGACATGGTGGCTCTTTAATGTTTGAAATGGTAGCTCTGTTATGTTCGACATGGTGGCTCTTTAATATTCTTCATGTTATAGCTCTTTCATGTTTGACATGGTGGCTCTTTAATGTTCGAAATAGTGGCTCTTCAATGTTCGAAATGGTGGCTCTTTAATGTTTGACACAAAGTCACATATATGTTTGACATGGTGGCTCTTAAATGTTTGACATGGTGGCTCTTTATGTTTGACATGTTGGCTCTTTTATGTTTGACATGTTGGCTCTTTTATGTTTTGACATGGTGGCTCTTTAATGTTCGAAAAAGTGGCTCCTAAATGTTTGACATAGTGGCTCTTTGATGTTCGAAATAGTGTCTCTTTTATGGTCGACATGGTGGCTCTTTAATGTTCGAAATGGTGGCTCTTTAATGTTCGAAATAGTGGCTCTTTTATGTTCGACATGGTGGCTCTTTAATGTTCGAAATGGTGGCTGTTTAATGTTCGAAATGGTGGCTCTTTTATGATTGACATAAAGTCACTTATATGTTTTACATGGTGCCTCTTAAATATTAGACATGGTGGCTCGTTTAGGTTTGACATGGTGGCTCTTTTATGTTTGGCATGTTGGCTCTTTAATGTTCGACATGGTGGCTCTTCTATGTTTCACATTGCGCTTCTTTTATGTTTAGTAGTTTTGTGTTTTTTAGGTGTTTTAATAAAAAAATCTTTTTTGCACTACTAAGATTCGAACCCAGGTCGCTACATTAGCAGTCCAGTCTGTTCGCATCTTGGCTATCTCTTTTCAATTGGAAAACATGAATTGTGGCCCTTATAATTCAATTCTTACAGCAAGTCAATTGGAGTAAAAAGTTATGACATAATCAATTTCTCAGTCAGCCAGAAGCAGTCTAAATTTAAGTTGGCAATATGGTTACGCAATTTCATTCAAGTTTTGTGTGCATTTGTTCGGCACTGTTTTCAACTTGTTGTGATGCAATCTTTATCACAATCGGAATTCAGTCAGTCAGTTTTTTCTCTAGCATTCTTACAATGCATTTCAGGTCGAAAGAGCTGCTTGACCTTTGCAAAAAAAGCATGTTTTTCGAATATTTAATCCCTTTAACATTGAGCAATTTCTTAGCCAAGATGCATGTACCGTCCCAGGAAAATTTCTGATCGAATGGTGCAAGTTTGAAGAAAATCGGTTGAGCCAATTTTTCTGAAATCTATCGCATACCTACCCACATACATACAGACAACTCATTTTTAGTATATAGGAAGTTAGCGGTGCGAGAAACCGCGTTTCACGGCCCGCTGAGACTGTCTATGGTAAAATCTAAGAAATTTTATGTAGCCAAAAAACTCCTTATTTTGTGAATCGAAAATAGTAACTGATACTAAGCATTATTAAGCAGTAATAAGGTTTATTTTCGAAATATACAAGTTGTAAAAACATTAACTAGATTAGAACTAGCCTAGACTAGACTAGACATAAGCGCGCTTGTATGCCTGCTCAGGGGAGTCGGCGGAATGGGCAGCAATGCCTCTCGCCGGTTGTGTGCCTATGTCGCTAAAGTGTGCCAGGGTGCACACAACCCCCCTGCCTCTAATAATAATAGACTAGTTTAAATACTAAACTAGATTAGCACTAGACTAGACTAGACTAGGCTAGGCTAGACTAGACATAAACTAGACTAGATATAAACTAGACTAGATCAGAACTAGACTATAAGATTTAGTATATTGTGATTATATTTCAAATCCGATTGGATTTGACTTGAACCCACTGGAAAAACCCTTCGGGAAAATCTCGACGGGAAAACTCTCGCGGTAAATTCTCGTAGAGCCGTTGCAGGTTACTGCATCAAATTAGCAACTGGTTTAGTTAGTGAGACGGCATTGTGAGCAATATAATGTGTCTCAATTAGTATAAAGCCAGTAAAAAAGATTTTGAAGAGATCGATTTTATCAAACAAGTTTGCTGGTAAATTTAAATTTACGATTTCTTGCTGATGTGGCCATTCCCGCCCGCAGGAAGCAAAGTAATTTTTACCAAACGTACACTGCATCAGCCTATGATTACGGGATATAGAGAATAGAATGGGGGTTCTTGAATCCGCGGCGGCAACGGCTCTCGCTAAAACAAAAAAAAATTGATGCGATGAGTTGCCCTGTGTTTCTTTCTCTTGCACGTCCTGCAGCGCGCAGTCTCTCTGAGCTCAGCGAGGCCTCCCACCCCCAAATTCAGCTCTCCTATCGTTCTGTTGCCAAGGGGAAGCTCTATGGAGCGGAGAAGGGGGATGGGAGCGCTGGGGCCCATGGGGGGCTGAAGCAGAAAGTTGCTCTTGGCTTCTGCCAGCAGTGCGAGGGCCGCGGGGAGGTCCTCATGGTCCTCTCACCTCATCCACCCGACAAACTGCTGGCTGGCTACCCCCACTCTACCTCTCCAATGGTTGCCATGGAAACCGCGGCGTCCCAGCCTCTACACCAACCCCGACCGCCACCTCCGCTTCACGGATGGGGATAAAACCCCGGCCGCCGAGGCGACAGGAGGGCTCCCATTCACTTGCTGGAGGTAGGCAAAGCCCCATTAGTAGAACTTAATCTGCAAAGTTTGCACCTGTTGCACAGTGGCTGAGACAAAGAGCCTAATGACTGAGATCGATCTTGTCAACCGCGATCCCAATGGAATCAACTCCGGGATCCAGGTGAGATTTCGAATACTATTGACATTTTCAAAATAAAAAAAGATCGCTTTAGACAACAAGACTACTCACGCTTTTTTCGACTCAAATCTTAAATTTCCAGGTGAAATTCGAGGATGTTCTGGCCGAGCCGGATGGCGCGCACTCCATGGACTGCGTGTGGCAGAACAGCTACAAGTGCTACACCTGCGGCCTGTCGCTGTCCTACAAGATCGCCACCCTGCTGTGCGGCATCTTCATCGCACTGCACTGGGGCTGCACTTTCGGCTGCTTGGCCTTCAACCAAATCTGGATGATCACGCCTAAGTGCAAGGTGTTCGAGATCCAGATGTCCTGCTTCAGGCGTTTCTTCACCACGATCTTGGAGTGCTGCCTGGGCCCGTGCTGCGCCACCTGCGGCATGTTCTTCAGCAACATCACCGTCACGAACAAGTCGGGCTGATTTCAATAGTCCAGCTCTCCTGGGCACTCAGCAACTGTGCAACAAGGAACTGAAGTTTAGCAAAGTTGAACAATGCTTTAAGTTGACTTTATCGATAAATAACAATATGCATATAAAATTACTGTTTTTTATTGTGTTCGATTCCGCTAAAAAACTGTTTTGATTTTATTTTCCCAAAGTTTTCCTTAAGTTTATTTTCATCTGAATAATAGATTTGGAAGGATTCACTGACGCCCAAACTTTTTCTTTGCAAATCTCTCACTTATAAAATAAACTGCGTTTTTTGCCAGTTTCTTATTTTCCCAGCCCTCCAGCGAAGAAAGTTATATTTGTTATATCTATTTGGTAAAACAATACTGCGGACCACTGAAAATCGGCTCAGTGATTCCTGCAGATGGCCTTATTATTAGTGTGCTTGCTTAACCCTTTGTGCACCGCTTTCAGGTAGACAAGCGAACCATTTGGCAGAAATTTTAATACCGCCCTGTTTTCTGTCGATACGCGCACCATAATCTTCATCTTTTTCTGTCCCATGCAACAGCCGGGACCTGCAAGCTGACTGTTCGACTCGAAAAGGGTGACCATTTTTACAGTGTTCAATACAAACAATATAACGAACTGGATTGCTGTCTTGCTGTGTTAAATTCTCTAATTCTCAACAAGGATATACTCCATTGGATGGATAGATACCGGTAGATGGATAGAAAAATGCATAGATAGATAGATAGATAGATAGATAGATAGATAGATAGATAGACAGACAGATAGATAGATAGATAGATAGATAGATAGATAGATAGATAGATAGATAGATAGATAGATAGATAGATAGATAGATAGATAGATAGATAGATAGATAGATAGATAGATAGATAGATAGATAGATAGATAGATATATGGAGGAACTCATCTATGGAGGCTTTGTGGGATTAGAGGAGGAACTCAGGTCGCACAAGAAAAAGATTTCAAAAATTAAATACTTAGGATCTTTCAATCTAATTTTAATCTCAGGTAAAACATTAGTAAGCAAAAGACTTAGACAGCTGCTGATGGAGAACAGGGAGAGAGCTGCTGCTTGGAAGAAGCGCCATTGTTTACCATCCTCTGCGCTCCCAGCCTCTCCGGTTTCCAAGGCTCCGTTTGAGAGACGTGGAGGGGAGGGGAGGTCGGTTGGAGGAAGGCAGGGGTCGCGCACGGAGGAATCCAGGGTTGCCTTGGAGACCGGGGAGAGATGTCGGGGGAGACAAGCAAAGTGAGGACGGAGAGTTGAACATTTCCCCCCCCCTTAGTAACCCTCCCTCAGAGAAAAACAAAAGATACGCTTTCCCCCCTTCCTCCATTGTGGGCTATTCATTGTCGAAATGCTTTGTACAGAAATAGCCGTATATTCTAGCAGGGGATATAATTAGGGAAGAGCTTGTTTCAAAAGCACGTTGTACATTGCACAGCTGCGGCTGCTGCTGGGAGGCTTCCAAATCATTTCTTTCCTAAGCCCTCTATCCCGTTGCCCTTGGCAACCGAAACTTAAGAGAAGCTTTAGCTGCAATATGGGGTTGGGAATGCTTGTATTCCCGTAGTCTCAGCTGAGGCCAGAAATTTCTATAGGAAATTCATAGGCGCTTTTTGTAGTGCATTTATTGCTGGTGTTCTGGGAGGCACTCTAAAGAGAGACCAGTCAATCATTATTAAGTTTTGTGTTGGCCCAATTCGAGTGTCAGGGGTGTCAGGGGGACTGGCGCCAGCTCGGGTGTCAGAGGGACTGGCGCCAGCTCGGGTGTCAAGGGGGACTGGCGGCAATTCCGGTGTCAGGGAGGACTGGCGGCAATTTGGGCGTCAGGGGGACTGGCGCCAATTCGGGTGTCAAGGGGGACTGGCGCCAATTCGGGTGTCAAGAGGAATGGCGCCAATTCGGTTGTTAGGGGGGACTGGCGGCAATTCCGGTGTCAGGGAGGACTGGCGCCAATTTGGGTGTCAGGAAGGACTGGCGCCAATTCGGGTGTTAGGGGGGACTGGCACCAATTCGGGTGTCAGGAAGGACTGGCGCCAATTCGGGTGTCAGGGGGGACTGGCGCCAATTCGGGTGTTAGGGGGGACTGGCCCCAATTCGGCTGTCAGAAGGAATGGCGCCAACTCGGGTGTCAGAAGGACTGGCGCCAATTCGGGTGTCAGGGGGGACTGGCGCCAATTCGGGTGTCAGAGGGGACTGGCGCCAATTTGGATGTCAGGGGGGACTGGCGCCAATTCGGGTGTCAGGGGGGACTGGCGCCAATTCGGGTGTCAGGGGGACTGGCGCCAATTTGGATGTCAGGGGGACTGGCGCCAATTCCAGTGTCAGGAATAGGCGTCAGGTCCTTTCGCCTTTAGCTCCCGAAGTGGCCAGGATTATTTCCCAATTTCTAGCTAATAATGCTCAACAATATAACCCAAACACTATTATATCACTCTTCAGTCCAAGTCACAAGGCAGCTGTAATTATTGAGTAACTAATCGAAAAGTACATGCGGCAACAAAAAGGAACAAAGCAAATAAAGAGCCCAAAGAGCAAAGGAAGAAATGCAATATTGTTGGGAGTGAGACCTGGAGCTTAAGGCAGAGAGAGAGCCCTGCTTAGCCGTGTAAGGGAAAGGAGGAAGGCGAACGCGCTATGCAAACAGGTCCTCGGGCCTCCAGAGCCTATTAAGTCAACCAAAAAGTCATATTTCCAAAGCCATAAGGTATTGGTCATTGACATGGGAGTGGACGCTTGCTGCACCGTCAAGGCTTAATCCCACTTCTTCCCCCAACCGCCCCCCAGAGAATCAGCCCAGCTAGCGTTGCCATGGAAACCACCCAGCTCGCTATATGTAGAAAGCTCCAACTCCAACCTGCATTGAGCCAGTCCTATAGTCTCTTTCTGGAGAGGGATGGGAGCCGCGCATAGTGTTGAGCACGCGAAGATAGTATCCCCATTGTTCTGAGTCTGCTTCTGGGAAGGACAGGAAAATCAGTTGGAAGCGGACTTCAACTGGGGATAGGGGTATGGCCAAGGTGATCCTGGTCGAGAATTTGGAGCAACCAACTATGTTTTGTATTTTTTGCAAGAGTTGTCACTCCAGACTCTCGTTCTATAGGCCTCCTTGGTCAGGCAGCTTTTGATTTTGAGTAAGACAAGGCGAGAAGTAATCAGTTAGGAAAGTGACAGAGCGGCACCGGATGAGTTGCCTAGCAGCCGTCTGTTGTATACTGAATTATACAGTTGAAGGCTTTGAACAAAGGGACTGGCACACAATAGGCCTGTGTGCGTAGACTTTTTTATTTACTTATATACAGGTGCGTGCAGTTGCAGCTGTGGAGATTTTGGGAAAGTGCAATACAACCTGTTTGAATTTGTGGCTGGCTGAGGCCATCTCCGAAGTGCAGAAGTTGCACTTAAGGAAAGACATTGAATGATTGAGAAATGGGTGCGCCATGAGGTTAGAGAGCAAATAAAGTTTAGGACAGGGCTGGGATTAATTCATATATTCTTTAAGATTGACTTAACGGCCTGCTTACCGAAAGCCCTAAACAGCTTCAACTCGGTTCTCGATTCTTTCGAAATCAGATAATGTCTGACACAATTGACTTGACGAATCGTGATCCGAACGGGCTCAACCAAGGACTGCAGGCAGGTTTGATAGATAGATAGAGAGAATAGAATAGTTAAATAGATAGATAAATAGATAGATAGATAGATAGATAGATAGATAGATAGATAGATAGATAGATAGATAGATAGATAGATAGATAGATAGATAGATAGATAGATCGATAGATAGATAGATAAATAGATAGATAGATAGATAGATAGATAGATAGATAGATAGATAGATAGATAGATAGATAGATAGATAGATAGATAGATAGATAGATAGATAGATAGATAGATAGATAGATCGATAGATAGATAGATATACAGTGAATTCGTAATCCTTTCCAGGTCCGGTTTGAGGATGTCCTGGCCGAGCCGGATGGCGCGCACTCCATGGACTGCGTGTGGCAGAACAGCTACAAGTGCTACACCTGCGGCCTGGCTCTGTCCTACAAGCTCGCCACCCTGCTGTGCGGCATCTTCATCGCCCTGCACTGGGGCTGCACCTTCGGCTGCTTGGCCTTCGATGAAGTCTGGTGCATGACGCCAACCTGCCGGATGTACGAGCTGATGCTGCGCTGCGCCAAGCGGTTCACAGTCATCCTGCTGGACTGCTGCGTCGGTCCCTGCTGCACCTCTTGCGGCATGTTCTTCAGCAACATCGTCGTGACGCAGAAGTCTGCGTGATCTTCTTTTCGGGATCGCTATAGTCTTTGGGAAAATTTCGACTTGCTATCTGATCAAGCTTAGGCAATTTGGTTGGTTTTCAATACTTGGTTTCTTGAAAATTATCTTTGTTTTCCGAAATTCCCGTGAAATACATGTAGATGACCTGATAAACTTTATAAGACGGGCAACGCCATTTATCTGTTGTTTTTTATCAACCTTGCGTAAAATGGTTGCTATAGTCAAGATAAGTTACTGTTATTTCTAGTAGTGATGCTGAAATTGTTGGAAATATTTATTTCAAATGTAAAATTAATATTATTTTCAACCGTCTTGCAATAAATAATAAATAAGACAGCTCGACGAGTATACGTAAGATAAACCTAAAAAAGTATATTCCCTGACCGGGAGTCGAACCCGGGCCGCCTGGGTGAGAGCCAGGAATCCTAACCGCTAGACCATCAGGGACTTATTGAACTGCTGGCTCTAACATTAGAGTTGTTGCTATCTGGGAAAATCCTCTGCTTTTGAAATATGCATGTCCCACTCCGAGCTTCCATTGATAAGAATTGTTCCTGTGAAGTTGACTTGCTGCCAAGCGATATTAGCAGAACTGTTCTCGCATTTCTGATAGCTTGCCTTTAAGATTTGAGTTCTGAGCCTGAGGTTCCAAGCATAAATAGTTCGTTTGTTTATACTTGAGAATGCCAAAATAGCTGACTCTCTCCTATTATAGCTCGCACTCGTATCATTGAATTCAAAGCAGCTTGAGTTCCAAGCAACTTGAGTTCCAAGCAGCTTGAGTTCCAAGCAACTTGAGTTCCAAGCAGCTTGAGTTCCAAGCAACTTGAGTTCCAATCAGCTTGAGTTCCAAGCAACTTGAGTTCCAATCAGCTTGAGTTCCAAGCAGCTTGAGTTCCAAGCAACTTGAGTTCCAAGCAACTTGAGTCCTAAGCAACTTGAGTTCCAATCAGCTTGAGTTCCAAGCAGCTTGAGTTCCAAGCAACTTGAGTTCCAAGCAGCTTGAGTTCCAAGCAACTTGAGTTCCAAGCAGCTTGAGTTCCAAGCAACTTGAGTTCCAATTAACTTGAGTTCCAAGCAACTTGAGTTCCAAGCAACTTGAGTCCTAAGCAACTTGAGTTCCAATCAGCTTGAGTTCCAAGCAACTTGAGTTCCAAGCAACTTGAGTTCCAATTAACTTGAGTCCTAAGCAACTTGAGTTCCAATCAGCTTGAGTTCCAATCAGCTTGAGTTCCAAGCAACTTGAGTTCCAATTAACTTGAGTTCCAAGCAACTTGAGTCCTAAGCAACTTGAGTTCCAATCAGCTTGAGTTCCAAGCAACTTGAGTTCCAAGCAACTTGAGTTCCAAGCAACTTGAGTTCCAAGCAACTTGAGTCCTAAGCAACTTGAGTTCCAATCAGCTTGAGTTCCAAGCAACTTGAGTTCCAAGCAACTTGAGTTCCAAGCAACTAGAGTTCCAAGCAACTTGAGTTCCAATTAACTTGAGTTCCAAGCAACTTGAGTTCCAAGCAACTTGAGTTCCAATCAGCTTGAGTTCCAAGCAACTTGAGTTCCAAGCAACTTGAGTTCCAATCAGCTTGAGTTCCAAGCAACTTGAGTTCCAAGCAACTTGAGTTCCAAGCAACTTGAGTTCCAAGCAACTTGAGTCCTAAGCAACTTGAGTTCCAATCAGCTTGAGTTCCAAGCAACTTGAGTTCCAAGCAACTTGAGTTCCAAGCAGCTTGAGTTCCAAGCAACTTGAGTTCCAAGCAACTTGAGTTCCAATCAGCTTGAGTTCCAAGCAACTTGAGTTCCAATTAACTTGAGTTCCAAGCAACTTGAGTTCCAAGCAACTTGAGTTCCAATCAGCTTGAGTTCCAAGCAACTTGAGTTCCAATTAACTTGAGTTCCAATTAACTTGAGTTCCAAGCAACTTGAGTTCCAATCAGCTTGAGTTCCAAGCAACTTGAGTTCCAAGCAACTTGAGTTCCAATCAGCTTGAGTTCCAAGCAACTTGAGTTCCAAGCAACTTGAGTTCCAATCAACTTGAGTTCCAAGCAGCTCGAGTTTCAAGCAACTTGAGTTCCAAGCAGCTCGAGTTTCAAGCAGCTTGAGTTCAAAGCAGCTTGAGCTCAAAGCAGCTCAAGTTTTAGCTGTCATGTCTGTCTATAGCTACTTGTCTAAATGCATCTTTCCCCAAGTTCACTAGACATTTGAAAATTTTAAGAAGACATTCGGGTTGCTTTGGATTTAGTACGAGGCTTGATCTTAGCAGTGCACATAGCCTTGTCACTATTGTATTTAAAAAAAACAAATTCTGACCTTATTGTCATAACTTTAGTTGATGGACTGTTCACTCCAGTTGCAGCATAAATTTACGTGCATCTGCTACAAGAATACATGCATGCACGATGTATCAACAACAACAAGAAGAATAATTAAAAACACTTTTGGTGTTTTCATGGTGAACATATGCTGTGAATGAATTCTGAATCCACTCAAATAATTCTATTCGAGTTAAAACAGAGAAGTACAAGTCCTGTGCAGTATGACTAACCTATTCTAATGGAGTACAAAAACTACTTATTGTGAACTTCATTCGATTTTAAATTTTGATTTCAAGTTAAAACTCTTCATTATCATCGCATTCGCCCTCCACGGAGTCCACGCCGACCTCTTCGTAGTCCTTCTCCAGGGCGGCCAGGTCCTCGCGGGCCTCACTGAACTCGCCCTCCTCCATGCCCTCGCCGACGTACCAGTGCACGAAGGCGCGCTTGGCGTACATCAGGTCGAACTTGTGGTCCAGGCGGGCCCAGGCCTCGGCGATGGCGGTGGTGTTGCTCAGCATGCATACGGCACGCTGCACCTTGGCGAGGTCGCCGCCGGGCACAACAGTCGGCGGCTGGTAGTTGATGCCGACCTTGAAGCCGGTCGGGCACCAGTCCACGAACTGGATATTCTTCTTGGTCTTGATGGTGGCGATGGCGGCGTTGACGTCCTTGGGGACGACGTCGCCTCGGTACAGCATGCAGCAGGCCATGTACTTGCCGTTGCGTGGGTCGCACTTCACCATCTGGTTGGACGGTTCAAAACAGGCGCTGGTTATCTCGGCCACAGACAGCTGCTCGTGGTAGGCCTTCTCGGCTGACGTGACTGGGGCGTAGGTGGCCAGCGGGAAGTGGATGCGCGGGTACGGCACCAGGTTCGTCTGGAACTCAGTCAGATCGACGTTCAGGGCGCCGTCAAAGCGCAGAGAGGCGGTGATGGAGGACACGATCTGGCCGATCAGGCGGTTCAGGTTGGTGTAGGTCGGGCGCTCGATGTCCAGGTTGCGCTGGCAGATGTCGTAGATGGCCTCGTTGTCCACCATGAAGGCGCAGTCGGAGTGCTCCAGGGTGGTGTGGGTGGTCAGGATGGAGTTGTAGGGCTCCACCACGG
This sequence comes from Macrostomum lignano, assembly GCA_002269645.1. Taxonomy (NCBI): domain Eukaryota; kingdom Metazoa; phylum Platyhelminthes; family Macrostomidae; genus Macrostomum; species Macrostomum lignano. The sequence goes on from NIVC01000225.1 coordinate 361,729, forward strand.
CGGTGGCAACTTGAGGGGCCGGATAGACGGCGAACTCCAGCTTGGACTTCTTGCCATAGTCAACGGACAGGCGCTCCATCAGCAGGGAGGTGAAGCCGGAGCCGGTGCCGCCGCCGAAGGAGTGGAAGATGAGGAAGCCCTGCAGGCCGGTGCACTGGTCAGCCAGCTTGCGGATGCGGTCCAGCACCAGGTCGACGATCTCCTTGCCGATGGTGTAGTGGCCGCGGGCATAGTTGTTGGCGGCGTCCTCCTTGCCGGTGACGAGCTGCTCTGGGTGGAACAGCTGACGGTACATTCCGGTGCGGACCTCATCAACCACGGTTGGCTCCAGGTCAACGAACACAGCCCGAGGCACATGCTTACCAGAACCGGTCTCCGCGAAAAAGGTGTTGAAAGAGTCGTCACCGCCGCCGATGGTCTTGTCGGTTGGCATCTGACCGTCGGGCTGGATGCCGTGCTCCAGGCAGTACAGCTCCCAGCAGGCGTTGCCGATCTGGACACCGGCCTGGCCAACATGGACTGAGATGCACTCGCGCTGCGATGGTCAATTACGTGTAATTATCGTTAAGAAGCGTTATTGCCAACCAGATAGATGCACGACACGAGTGTCGTGCTTAGAAGGTAAAGAAAAGTAAAGAAACGGAAGTAGGAGGCATTGCGCTTATTATTAAGAGAATTAATGAAAACCTAAGGAAGCTGGCTTCGAGTTTTCGAATGATCATTGTCTTCAACGATGTGAAATTCCGAGGCGACCAATCGAAACTTTGGACATTCCATTCGATGATCGGGTATCGCATTTTCACAGAATATTCTTACTTGAGAAGAGGCAATTATAGGTAGAAAACTACTTGAGTCTGTAACTTACCATGGCTAAGCTTGATTAATTGTGCTCTGGCACAGTAGAATGTTAGCTTTTTTGCGGTACAGCAACGCGGGAAGTTTTGGCTCGCCCGATTTCTATCTGATCTGCTTGCTTTTATGGAATCGAGGATTCCGCAGTTCCGGTCGTTGTTCGCCTCTCTGCACTTTGTACAGCAGGTACAGTTTGGCATAACTTTTACTATGGCCAGTTCTTGGAATTCGCGTACAGGGTTCGAAAGGAATATGTAGGAAGGAGCTGGGTTCATCACTGCAGTATTCCTTCGTCCTGGATCCTCCTGGCTAAATCAGGATAGAGGATTTTTGCGGCACAAGGGGGTAAAAGTGAGGCAAGACAGGCAGGCAAAGGAGAGAGATGAAAATCGATTGGGACCAAAAGTACAAGCGTTCCAAATGAACAGTGCTTTTTACTGTAGCCGTCTGTTTCTGTTTTCAGCTTTGTTGGGTGTAACATCCTGTAACTGTATATACTACTGTGTTCTCTCAGCTGCTGTCTGATTCTGGAGATTTTTTATGTAAAATTAGATTTCAATGCATCATAATCTTCTCAATTTACTGCATTTATAATTACAAATCTAGCTTGTTCCTTTAAGGTTATTTATACCTTATTTCATCAGCACCCGTTGATAAAAAAACAGCTGAGTCCAGCCTAGCTGCAGACTGAGAGGTACGATCGAGGCCCAGAGCCTGCTGCAAATCAGAGAGATAAGTCAGTCAGAGTGTTGCAGCGAGCCTGGCCAAGGCGGAGTCTCCCACAAGACGGGCTGAGCAGCAGGTCGGCGAGCGGGCGCCCCCGTGCATGCAGGGCACGGAGGCATGCAGTGACTGATCAACAAGTAAGTCTGATGTCGCCTCTGCATGGTATATAGGATGCGGCCAACGGCTCGGTGTTGCTCAGCCGCTTGGAAAATCGGATGCCCAGGGTGTTCCGCAGGAGTTGGTGATGACAGTCACGCAAACAGCCTCCAGCCCGTTAGGTCAGCAGCGTCTCAACTTCCGAGCGGAATAGGGCGACCCAGGCTGTCGGTGGCGAGCCGGCAGTTAATAAAAATGGAGTGAAGAAGGTTGGGAGGCCCACTACGCCAGCTGGTTGTAGTTGTTGGCAATGGCATTCATTGTCAACCATCGAAAATGGCAATACATATAACCCAATGGATGGCATGTCCGAATCTACATTCGAAATAGCATTATTGGTCGAATGCTTAATAAATAAGCTTGAAAAATGAACGAAAGTCATTTTTACGGTTAACAAAATCTTTTTTTTAATGTGTGAATGAGTACTCGTATTCTTGGAATTCTTGGCCACTTCACAGATTGGCAACATTTGCTAGCTGTAAACGGCCACGTTGGAAGGCGTGCGAAAAATTTGCTAGGAAGAGACTCGCACAGCTCGACCACGTGCTACTTCGCCAGCGAGAACGACGACGAGTGACTAACTGCGATACAGTGGCCCCATTGGCAGTGCGGTCAGACCATAGGCTGCTCTACTGCGACCTGCGCCTGAGGGACCCGCTATATCGACCACCGAAAAAACAGCAAAAGCGCTACTTCCGCACCCTACGCGACCCAGTTACAAGTCGCCGCATCTGTCTGGCATTTGCCGAGGCGCTGGAAGAACGGCCAGATACAACAACCCTAGCCGAGTACCCGGACATCAGTGCTGCCATCCAAGCCGCTGCCATTAAAAAACTTCCGCTGGTGAAGCCAACAGAAAGGAGTCGGCCAGTGTGGCAGAACGACGAAATGGTGCAGCAGGCCCGGCTGATAGTGGAGAGACTGCGGAGGAGCGGACATCCCGCGGAGAAGAAGAGGAGACTCTAGTGGAGACATTTAAAGCCCGGCAATGCGCCGCGGTAGAGACCGCTATTCGGAAGATCACGGAGGCCGGTCCTGACAAGAAGCCGCGTGCCGTCTGGTCGGTCGTCAATCAGCGTCAATCAAGAGACGCAACGCTCTGAACCTGGCGAAACGAGCTGCGGACCTTCTTCTCTGGCATCGTCAACGCGCCCCCTCCGCCGATATGTCATTGCCCTCGAAGGTTGAGCTGCCAGAGGAGAGCTCTTTTAACATCAGCCCCATCCCCATCGACGAGGTGCTCCAACTTGCAAAGAAGACGCCAGGCAACAAGTCTACTGGACCCGACGGCGTGCCTGTCGAGGTGCTGCGCCTCCCGCAGGTCGCGCTGGAAGTCACAAGAGTGATGAACTGCGTGCTAGCTAGGGCCCCGCCCCTGCTGAGTGGCGGACTGCGCATATCTTCGGGATCCTAAAGAAACCAGGTTCCGTCAAGATCGAAGAACATCGCGGGATTTCACTAATGTCCTGTATGGCTGTGCTGTTTAACAGAGTTCTGCTGTCGTGGCTGCAGCCGATGCTGGACCCGTTCCTCCGGCGCGAGCAGAACGGATTCCGGCCAGGCAGAGGCACCGTGACTCAAATTCTCGCTCTGCGTCGAATTTTAGAAGAGGCCCGCATCCACCAGTCGACCATCATCTGCATCTTAGAATTTCTAAAGGCCTTTGACTCGGTGTCGAGGCGGGTCATCGCGAACATCCTGCGCGCGTCTCATGTACCTGAGCAGCTGGTGACGGCTCTGTACCAGGAGACTAGGGCGGCAGTTGTGACACCGGATGGCCTTTCCGACTTTTTCGACACGTCCTCCGGCGTTCTCCAAGGGGCACCTTGGCTCCATTCTGTTCGTCCTGGTCCTGGACTGGGTACTGCGCACTGGCCTCCCTGACGACTCCAAAGGATTCTTGCTCTGCCGCGGAACAAGCAGGCGACACCCCGAGAAGCGGCTCTCCGTCCTACGCGGACGATCTAGCGCTGCTGTCTAGCACAGCTGAAGGAGCTCAACGCCTGCTAGACCAGCTGACGGCGGTGGCCGCTGCGATCGGACAGTCCGTGAACATCAAAAAGACAATGGTGCTGACCGTGCCGACAGACCTCCCAGCTGCGATCTACTGCCGCTGCACGAATGGGCAGGTGGAGTTGCTGCCCCGCTGCAAAGAGTTCGTCTACCTCGGCGGTCTTGTGCCAAGCATCACGGACGACATGGCACGGCGCAGGGAGCTTGCCTGGGGCGCATTCCGCACCGTGCGGACTGTCCTGTAGTGCCCCGCGCTGCCGGATCGGCTGAGAGGGCGGCTGTTCCAGACCGTCATAGAAACCGTCCTCCTTTAATGCTGAAACGTGGACACTACTGACCGGCCCGCAGGAGCGGCAACTCAAAGCCGCTCACGCTGGATTCCTAAGAGCCGCCTTCGGTGTCCACTACTCGCCGACCGCCACACCAACACCAGCAATGACGAGCTATACCGTCGGGCCCAGCTCTCCCGATCCAGCCAGCTGCTGTGCATCAGCACTGAGCCGCTTCAGGACGTGTTGCTGCTATCCCTTCAAGGGCCGCGGCGGCTTGGTCAGGCGAGAAGTCTGCATTTCGTCGACCTGCTACCAAGAGACGCTGAAATCTCTGACCTTCGCGGACTCGCTATGCTGTGCAAATATCTGCGCTTGCGCGCGCTTTTTGACAGCAGCCCAACTTAGCTTGCCCAGGGTTGCTGTAGTTTGTTGTTGTTTTTGTTTTTTGGAAATTTTGTTCGTATGAATCATAAATATAACATAAATATAACAAATATAATGTAAAAAATTAAAATTTGTTAGTTTAAAATGATTAATTTAATGTTGGCGCGACTGTTTCCTTTAAAACTGGTAGATAATGAGGTGGGGGCGGAGAAAAGTTTTCTTGGAAGTTGGTGGGTTTGTTGACACCAATGAGGTGGGTGGATTCTGTTTGAATTCCCACCGGCGTAGCGTTCGCACGAATAATCCGGAAAATCGCGCAGATGAATCACAACGAACTTCTTTCTCCTGTTTTACTCCGACTGCCGGGGTCCTCAAGTCCCGGGGGGAGGGCAGTCGTAATCGTAGCTGAGCGGTCGTTAACGGCATGGAGCCTGGCTGTGTGGGTATATATTGAGGGTGGGTGTGTGTGATTCTAATATGCTATTTAAACCAAAGAGATTACTCACTAGTAACCAGCATTATGGATCTCTCTCGGGCCTATATTCGTGGTCTCCTGCTCTACAACTTCAAATCTGGACTGTCAGCCGCAGAATCCAGCCGCCGCATCAACGCTGCATTTGGTGCGGGTACCGTGTCTGAACGCACCGCCCAGGACTGGTTTGCGCGGTTTTGCCAGGGAAATTTTAACCTCGAAGATTTGCCCCGGTTAGGTTGTCCCTCCGAGGTTGATGACGACCGGCTGCGCACACTCGTAGAGGCTGACCCTCGGCAAACCACGCGTGAGTTAGCGCAAGTCCTTGATGTAGACCATAAAACGGTCACCAGTCATTTGCATCAGCTGGGCAAGGTGTACAAGCTGGCACAATGGGTACCCCAACTAATTGTCAAATTGGGACAAGGAGTGCAGGGCAGAGGTGGCCACTTCTCTCCTCTCCTACAGGCGCACGCACAACTGGCTGAAGTCCATCGTTACGGGCGATGAAAAGTGGTGCCTGTATGTCAACATCAAACGTCGACAATTATGGGTTGATGCTAACGCGACGCCTGAGCTGCAGCCAAAGGCCGGACTTCACCCACGCAAGGTCATGCTGTGCGTGTGGTGGGACTGCAAGGGCGTCATCTACTACGAACTGCTGCCACCCAACACATCGATTACAGCCGACCTATACTGCCAACAGCTGAACTGATTGGCTGCCGCCATCGCACAGAAGCATCCGAACCATGGCCCGGTACGATTCCTCCATGATAACGCTCGTCCACACACTGCTAAGGTCTAAAGCTACTGGACGGGGGCCGTAGCCCAGCGGTAGCGCAGCTGCTCTGGTGTGCCGCGACCCAGGCTCGATTCCAAGTGCAGCCACATTAATTTGGGGCTGGATTGGAATCTCGGCTTGGCTCGCTTGTGCAATTAACGGCCTTGAGAGCCAACCCCCCCAAGGCGCAGTGAAGTGTACATGCCTAACAATTGATAAAGTTAGGGCCGCTGTACACTCCTGTGTGAGTGTGTGCCTGCGTAACGTATCCGCGCGCTTGTATGCCTGCTCAGGGGAGTCGGCGGAATGGGCAGTAATGCCTCTCGCCGGTTGTGTGCCAATGACGCTTAATTTGCGCCAGGGTGCACACAACCCCCCTGCCTCTAAAAAAAAAAAAAAGCTACTGGACCTTGGCTGGGAATTGGTGCCCCATCCACCGTATTCACCAGACTTGGCACCAAGCGACTATCACCTGTTTTTGTCTCTGGCCAACGCCTTGAACAACAAAACCTTCGCTGATGATGAAGAGCTTGATATCTGGCTGAACAACTTTTTCACTTCAAAGCCAGAGAAATTTTACAGTGATGGTATTATGAGTCTGCCCGAAAAATGGCAGAAGGTGATCGATTGTGATGGTGATTATTTTGTTTCTTAATTGGCTTTTTGTTTAAAAAAATCAGTTTGACAGAAAGTTCTAGAAACCGCGGGAACTTTCTCCCCAACCAAATATTTGTGTGTTATGCGACCATACACGCGACTACATAACATGGGTATTTCTCCTATCAAAACGTGTCGAGGACTGCTATAAAGTCCCCTATTTATGGAGTCGTGAAAATTGGTGGACTGCGTGCGCCTAATTCCCACCCCTCCACCCCGCTGTGCACAGTCAACCGAAGCCCCCGCAGCGAATCTTGATATCCGGTAATGCTCTTGATCGGAGTGTATAATTACGCACGATTCACGCGCGCTCATCGATCGATCATGCCGTACATGTATAAGGTATTTCACTCCCTGTCATGCTTAACACAATGTACAATGCACTGTAAGAAGGCACAAGCAGACACGAGCAGACAGACGCAAAGGCACAGGCAGACGTGCAAACCGATCGGCGATGTTGGGTGCAGTACCACAGCGGCGTGCTCTTGATTCGTGCATTCCTGCTCATGTAGCTGCACAAGCCTTGGCCATGTGCCTAAGCCTAGTGCTTTTACGTGTAGGGTCAGCAAACTTTTTACCCCAAGGGCCAGATTGAGAACCTAGCGCAATGACTGCCCTTCTGGGTCCGCTTTGCTGGGCCCCTAAGCAAAGTGCACCCAGGAGTCCCTGATGATTGCAAGCCAAAGGAGGGAGAGAGGATAGGGAATAGAGAAGAGAAATACGAGCTGGCGTACTCGTAGAAGAAAGGAGATGCGAAGGAATAAGGATAAGAGAGTATACGATCGAGAGGAGAGATGAAATAGGAGAGGATCGATCGAGAGGAGAGGAGAGACGAAATAGAGAAAAGAGGAGAGGAGAGGATTGAGAGAGGAGGGAAGGGAGAAGAGAATGGAGAAGAAAAGGAAGAGGAGAGGAGCTGAGAGGTGAGAGATGAGAGGAAAGGAGAGAGGAGAGGAGAGGACAGGTGAGAGAGAAGAGAGAGGTGAGAGAAGAGAGCTGAAAAGAGACACAAAACTTGAGCGGTCCGTATTTCTATTGTGAATATTCAAAGGATCTGAGGGCCGGATAGAGAGACTTTGCGGGCCGCATGTGGCCCGCGAACTGGAGTTTGACGACCCCTGTTTTGGCTATTCAGCCCTTCTCCTTTGGCGCCTCTGATCGAAATTTCGAGTCTGCCGCAATCCCAAGACTTAATTAAACCGCTGCGGGCGCTGCAACCAAAATCACTAAAATGCCGTCAGCTAAAAGAATAGACAGCGCCAAGAGATCCAGAAAATTACTGGTCTTGCCCTTGCAATTTTCATTCATTTGAGATCTATTACAATATACTAAATAAATTAGTCAAGGACCACTGAAGTCACTTAAGCGCAGTCCTTGAAATGAGTGCAGTACAGTTGCGCAATGTTTGAATTAGTTGAAAAATTTGAGCATTTTTCAGCTAGACTTTCGGCTACTCCAACACAGAATTGAATATTGGCCTGGTTATGCCATAATGCCACAAACTAACAGCAGGAGTTTGGGTGCCCTAGCTTAGATTAGAAAAAATTATGTGCAATGTGCCCTCCCATCATTAGCCCGCCCCCACTCTGAAATATGTTCCGACACTACTGGCTTGAGCTACAGTACATTTACATGGTAGTCTGGGGAGTCCTGCAGTCCGAGGCCAGCTTAATGTACAGCTGACCACTAGAGGGCAGCGTTGTTCCAGGCGAGGCGGTGATCGAGACCGTCCTGCTGTATACTGTCAAGACCTGGACGCTGTTGAAGTCGCTCGAGCAACAAGTTGACGTGGCGCACACTGGCCTGCTGCGCGCCGCCTTCAAGATCGCCTACGCGAGTGACCAACACGGCTTTTGTATCACCTCGCCGACCTGTTCCGTCCAAGCGACCTGCTGCGCAGTCATACATGACCACATTCATGTATGTAATGGCTTGATTGGGAATGCTTTCTATATGTATGTTTTGCGAATAGAGGACCCGGCCACTTCAAGCGTTATCTTTGGTCCGGGTTCTCCTCAACTACATGTACTACTTCTTAATTAACTTCTGCATTCAAAATTTAACATATACAAATGTGCACACGGGATGTCAACCCCGTCGTGCTGCACACGTTTCAAACACATGAGCGCATTATATTTTGTTAGTACATGTACAAGCGTATAACAGAGACGCATCGATCGAAAGCCGGCAGATGTTGCATATGAGGTGGGGCGGAGAAGAATTTTTTTGGTAGTTCTCGGTTTTGAAAATTTGCTGACACCAGTAGTGAGGTGGGGGTGGAGAAGATTTAAACTCTTGGGTTGAAGGTCGGCCGAAATTCTTCGAAACCGGTGGCGTTGCGTTCGCACGAATAAAACCGGAAAATCGCGCAGATGAATCACAACGGAATTTCTTCTCCTTTTTCTCCGACTGCCGGGTTCTCAAGTCCGGGGGGGGAGGGTAGTCGTAATCGTAGCAGAGCGGTCGTTTAGCGGCTCGGGTCGTTCAAAGCGATGAAACACCGGAGATTTCTGGCTCCGTAAATTAATGCGCCGATGTGTTGAACTGGTTACTTTCAGTAGGGTAGTTGCTGCCACCACCGTAATTTACGTATTACGGAACGGATAAGTCTCAGAGCTTTCTTTGAGATGAGAACTTGGTTATTTTACGCCCCACGGGCAAATGACTCAATAAATGCTATGGCTTATGTCAACAGATTAAATATGATTCGGAATAAAGGTTTATAGGCTTGGTTTATTAATAATAATGCAGGCTTATGATTAGTAACTTTAATATTTCAGACGACGGAGATGTTCACGGGCGCCGGTGCGCTAAATAACTTAGAAAATAACGAAAATTAGACTTAGTGAACCAAAAGGTAGATCAAGGAAACAGGGGGGGGGGGTCGAAGGCCAAAAGAGTTAGAAAACAACTCATCGTGCGCAGATTATAAATAAAGAGCGAATTACATGCACATCGTTTGGAAGATAAACTGGACAGGCCGATGGAGCAAAGTTTCAATGCGTGGAAACTTTGGGTGGACGGCTTGCCGCAAAGGAAAAAGAAGAAAACTTTAACAAAAATCCATCGCAAGGGAGCGCGTTTTAGCAACAAGTGGAAAACTAAAAACAGTGGCTGGACAGCCACTTGACGGAAAATGATGCGCCAAAATTCACTGGATGGATACGAAAAGTCAAAATTAATGTTTCTTGTGCATGCAACTTAGCGTAATTGTTTCATTAAGTTTTCATCAGTGGCACTCGACTGCCACACGCCCACACATAGGGTATGAATATTAATTAGCCTGTCGACTTAGTCATTTCAGGGTTCAGTTTTACTGTTTTGCGGCTGCGGGGGGTAGTTTATTGGCAGTTGAGCAAAAATTAATTTTTTGTAGACTGTTTAATAAGTATATGCTAGTAGTTTAGTATTCATAAATGTTTGGTTTTAAGCTTGCAAAAAACAACTTTACCTTATTTACCCATCTTAGACTAAAAACATATAGATTCAGAACATACATGCACAACCCCCCTCCTGATTTACAATGGCCATGCAACTTACTTTTTGACCAAAAATGTGATACCTATAAATAGAGACTCCGGCGAGCTCCGAGTAGCGTGGTTGAAACTAGAAAAAACGTACATTTAGCACCTACTTCAAACAGAAAACTAAGATAGAAAAAATATGACTGTGTAAAAACTGAAATACACAATAAAAAGCACAATAAATGTACTTCAAAATGAGTGCTCAAACAGCTTCTAAAGTCGATCAGAGACAAAGTTATGGACAGTTAAAGTTTCATCATTTTTGCATTCCCATGCAAAATGAAGCCTATTTTACGGTAAAAATCGTGACTTTGGAAAGTCTAATTTTTAATAACGAAATGACCGTTTTAAACAAAAATAATCAATATAAAAGCAATCTAGGCATAATTAAGTATCATTTTATGTAAATTTCAGAAGAAAAAAATATTCCCTGTTGCCTACAGGGGTAGTCCAAATTTTTTTCTTCGATTTCTTTGTATCATCCGATTGCTGCACGGAATTCAAATGTAAATTTCTTTATTCTTTGTTGCAAGTGGAAGGACATGCAGAAAACCGTTTGGGATTACCTAGTCGCGCATTGCTACTAAGTTGATTCAAAGATCATAGTAAAATCAAAGTAAATGTCTATTTAAAATATATTTTTTATTTTTTTTGAGAAAAAAAGAGACGCACAAATACAGTTGATATTGACTTTCATACATAATTGCATGACAAGTGTGAGGAATGAAAGTTCCTTCTGACAACTGACCGCGCACTTAGAAATATGAGCATCAATATGTTTCAGCGAGATTCAGGTAAACGGCAGGAGTAACTATGACTTTCAGTGCAAATGCAATTGCATCGTCACCTTATTAGTAGGAAAAATGAACATTTTTAAACTGTATTTTGTAAGTTAATTGCACTATGAAGTCAATACACACTGTCTTGAAATTCATTTCCATGATAACCATTACAACTGCTGTCTTCAAGATGTGTACTCTTCTATTCTATGTACACATTGTACATGGGGGTCATATGAGAGGCTTCCGTTGGAAAGCTGCTGGATATCAGACCCCAGCATAGTGATCCCAACAAGCGACCCCTGGCATTCGTCTGGTCAACGATGCAAACTCTCAAAAATGTATGGTATGTATGGTACAGAGTACCGTGGAACTGTTGCAATAGGTTTATGCCTGTGCAATAAAAGCAGGTAGGTGATTTTTTATATGGCATTGAAAAGCAGCCATTTTGTTTGAATGTCTTCTGACTTATGCAGCTACTGAGTTAGCTAGATTCTTCATTGTAATAATGAGTGATTATTTTGGGTGCAAACTCTGAAGACTTAACATGCAAATACTAGCCTAGGTGCTAATCTGTGTGGGAGATAGTACATAATATGAATCTCAGGCAACTACGTTTTGTGAACAGACCAAGCTGTGCTTGAAAAACTTTGTTAAACAATGAATACACTTAGTCATCATCATCATCATAATCGTCATCGTCATCAGAGAGAACATTCAATTCGCCAGCCAGGTAGTCCTTGTTGAGGTCATAGGTGTACTCCCCTTCAAAATCATCGAACACAACCTTGAACTCCTGGCTGAGAATGTCCCTGCTCTGGCAGGTTGATGGCAGTCGCTGGAGGACGTGGCCTGGTATCCAGTCCTCCCCATCTGTGAAGCAGAACTTCATCTCGATTCTTCTGCTCACCAGATCGGGGAGGTTGGCCAGCGTCCGCTGATTGGTGGTCTCGTCAATGGCGTCGCCCTCATCCTCGTGTCTTCTTCCTCGTCCTCGTCCTCGTCCTCCTCCTTGACCTCGTCCTCCTCCTTGACCTCGACCTCGTCCTTGACCTCGACCTCGTCCTTGACCTCGACCTCGTCCGCGTCCGCGACCGCCGCCTCGTCCACCAAGGCCAGGCCCAGCTTGAGCAGCCACAGCTCCTGCATCTTGAATCCGTTGACGACGCTGCAGCCTGTCAGCAATGGCAGTGCGGACTCGCTCCTTGCGCTCGCGAGCATCCAGGAGGCCGGACGGAGGCACGGTGGGCGCATCGGCACCCTTTTGCTGGTCCTGTAGTTCCACTATCTGCAGAACTTCACGCAGTTGGCTTCGCAGTTGAGGCACACTGCGCTTGACACCAGCCGCGGAGAAGTTGAGCAGGCTGGCCTTGTCCTTGGGCAGGTGGATCTCTACAAAATATTACATGAAACATAATTTTCATGCTAAGCAGTGAGCAAACAGACACATTTTTCTGCCCACACGTACTGGTCGCTTTGTGCAGTTGCAGCTGTGCTTTGATGGCCTTCTCGTGCTGGTCAGGGGCTAGTTGGTGCAGCACAGCGTCCATCCTGGAGATGGTTGGCCAGAGTCCGCCGTAGGCCTCGATGACACGGAGAATGGATCGGATGCTCTCGGCGTTCGAGTCCTTCTTGCGCTGCTTTTCAGCTAGCTTGGCGCGGAGAATCTCCTGGCGGCAGCTGCGCAAGGCGTCGGCGCTCTCCTTCCCTCGCTTTTCGAGCTGAGGGACCAGCTTCCGTGCCCTGGTAAGAAGGAGGTCCTTCTCGCGCTCCGTCTTGTCGGCCAGCCACTCGGACGTGCAGTTATAGCCGAAGAGCACAAGCGACTCGCGCGCAAGAGGGCGCATGTTGGGCCTGTCTGCGACGCACTTATCCAGCATCCCGAAGCCTCGCTCGACTGCTACGTTGTCCTTAGGCGCAGATGAGACAAGCTGGGCAACTTCTGGCGTGAGCTGCCGCAGAGTGCCCCCAGGCAGGTGGTCACGCACCTCTCTCTCTAGCAACACAAGCATGTGTGTCGCCATGATCTGAAGTGGTGTTTTAAAGTATAAAAGCTACAATCTATACATTCGTTAATGTTCATTGATACTGTACTGTACTTTGTGACTAATCAGCGCATTCATAATTCAAAACCCATATTTACCTGCAGAGCCTGGCCGACAATCTCGTTCTCCAAGGCTGTCAGCTCAGACGTCAGCGCCGCCCAGATGTCCTGCAGCTGGATGTCCCGGAGAACCGTCTGGGCCAGTTCGGGAAATGGGCCAATCATGCTGCTGGCCACAGTAACGCCCTCGGACGATGACAGCTGGCGCAGCCAATTGCAAGCGCGCTCATAGCGTTCGTTCATGTCCGTGAGGGTCACGTCTCGGCAGCGCAGGAGCACCCACAGTGGCCGGATTAGCAGAACGTCAGCAATTCCGAGTGCACGGCAGCCACTCAGCAGCAAATCAGATGCCAAGTCAGCCTGCACTGCGATCAGCAGGCGGTTGCTGCAGGTGTACTCAGCCAGGAACTCGGACAGGCGGTCTCGCTGCCAGAAAATGTTTCCCCCGTTGGGAAATGTGATGTAGGCGCGGTTGCCACGGAAGTCGTCCAAACGAAGGGACGGTGCGCCCTTCGACTCCAGATACGTTTGAAGCGGAATCGCAACGCCACACTGTTCACTGCCCAGGGCATGGAACGCCTTGCAGACGGTGCGGATTAGACGCTGCGTGCCAGATTCAGCTTGGGACGGGCGGAAGCCAGGGAGGGCAGCAGATCCGACGGCCTCTGCAGCCATGCAAGTCTCCCACTCGCGCAGCGCAGCTTCTGCGGCAGCAGCAAGATTTACAATCACATGCATGCCGCAGAACAGTGCAGTCACAGGTGGAGGTGGGTTCACGCCTTGCTGGGTTGCCAGCTCCTGCCGCATCTCGTTGAGCAGTACGTTGAGGCACTTGTTGACCACGTGTCGGTCAGTCATTAGGAAGTTGACGCGTGCCAGTAGATTACACTTCAGGCGGCGTCTCTCTTCGTCGCTCGAGTGGGCAAGAACTACCGAGCAAAACAGATCGACCAGCTCTTCCACCGAGTAGTCCAGTTCGCGGGCGTAGATGTTCGCGGTGCCACCCTCGACCTCGCGAAGAGAAACAGCCATCGGGCGGCTGTCCCCAGTGTCAACCTATGAATGGTGCATATGTAATACAAAGCATATTGTGAATATAAAAGTTCATTCTTATTAACTAAAAGTTCTCTTTTTGTGAATATTAATAATAATAATTAATTATTAAATTCATTTCCTTCCTTTAAGTCCAATTATTTGTCAATATGCACGAAAATGCATTACTCAAGTTTACCTGGTAGGCGGCATAGTGTCGGCCCTTCTTGCTGGTAGCATCATGCAAGATCGTTATTGGTCGGTCCTCCTTTGCCCCCTGATGCAGCAGCTTCTCCATCGCGCTCGCCTTAGCTAGGCAGCTGCCAAGGCTGTAGCTCAAAGCACTGACCTGCGAACGCGACGGAAGCGCCAAGTTGCCGGCGTCGATGCCAACGAGGTCCGTGAGGACGCGTCGAATCGCTGGCTTGACGTGCTGCACAGGGACGTGGCAGTCCAGCACCAAGTGCATACAGGTGCTGATGACCTGGTTCGTGTACTGCTGTCCTCCACTCGGACGTGATGTCTTGGTGATGATGGAGCCCACACTCTGCTGTTGAAGCTTCTCGTTTGCTTCACAGATGAGGCCGTGCAAACTGCGGGTATCGGCTCTGAGCTCCTTCACTCTCTCAGTGGCGAGCTGACTTGACTTGCTACGGCTGTTGGCACGCCTCAAGCGCAGGTCACGCCTACGGCTGGCAGATGATGCAAAGGCCTGCCGCTTGGCATGCTCAGCACGCAGCTTGTCGTATCTGCCTTGTAGCCGTCTGAGACGCTGATTCCAGACGCGAATTTCAGGCCGCTTGGCTAGCTTAGCCCTCAGTCGCCGGACTTCAGCTTTCTGCTCGGCCAGGGCGGCCTTCAGCTGCGCAACTTTGGCTTTGGCCTTGTGAACTCGCAGATCAACAATGGCTGCCTCGATGCCGATCTTCTCTTCGACAGAGACACTCATGCCAGACTGCTTCGATTGGTCAAGCCTTGCTGGAGTCGGTGAGTTCGAGGCCATTGGCATTGGTGATGTTGACAAAGGCACAATCGGCATTGCCATTGGGTTCAACAGCTGTTGCAATGCCGCTGGAGGTTCGAATTCTCGTGCCAAATGGGCCTCATATGTCGAGATGCCATCACCAGACGCAGCCTCACGAGTGTGACTCTTCAGCAGAATTTGGGCTTCTCTCTCTAAATCCTTAATCCTTTTCAGGAGTGCCTTCTTCAGATTGTCAGAGACAAACTCCATCAAGTGAGAAGGTAGCCCAACCAGTTTCAGAATCGGCTGGGCCTTGTCAAGTCCTGTATGGGCCTGGCTGCTGGACTTGAGATGAGTAATCACCTGGCCATTGGTGACTGGGCGAATGGATGATCTGGACCTGCCACGAAGCCGAAGGTTGGGCTTGGTCTTGGGTGTGGAGGATGTGGCCATAGATAGTATTGTTTAGTCAGTCAGTACTCCAGTAGTCTACTCCAGTGGCAGCTGGAATGGTAACATATTGATTGACTTACTGAGTTACTCAGGTGATTCAGTGCCAAATAAGTATGAATATGTCTCATTATCAATAATGAGACATATAATTTATGTCTCAGTTATCAATAGTTTATAATATATTTGTAATATTTATAATAATATAAATAAACTTATAATATATTATTTATTATGATACATTTAATTTTAATTTATAATAATATAATAAATATAATTTATTATGTTTTTTAAATTTAGTATAATAAATTTATAATAATTTATCAATAAAATCAAATTGTAGCTTTAAAAAGCATATGTATTGCCCCCGTGACCACACACAGTTATCATTTTTCCTATACTTAGTGCAAAATAACTTAAGAAGAAAGGACACCACTGACTTGCCTTGTACATAGCAAGCAAGGCAAGAAAAAAAGCAAAAAAATGACACCAAGAACAGCAAAATTGGTAATACAAAACGAAAGTTCTTGCTGGTCAACCACGAAAA
Source organism: Macrostomum lignano (assembly GCA_002269645.1). Classification (NCBI taxonomy): domain Eukaryota; kingdom Metazoa; phylum Platyhelminthes; family Macrostomidae; genus Macrostomum; species Macrostomum lignano. The sequence continues at coordinate 377,442 of NIVC01000225.1, forward strand.
AAACAAATATTTTGGAAAAAATGATCACAGCCCATAATGCAAATATCCCATAAGAGAATCCGCAAAAAATGGTCACTAAAATGGCCACAACTTTCTTATTCCTTTACCAAATCTAATAATATAATACTTTTTGCAAACAAGAAAGTAAGATCTATCAGATAAGCATAAAAAATCTGTCAGACTTTTAACTTTCAAAATCTCACTGGAGTCCCTACTATAAAAGAAACCCTAAAGCAAAAATTAATGCAATTTTGGATAAATGGCAGAAGTAACTTGACTGTCTTATTAAGGCTAAATGCCTTGTCATCTAATTAATTAATACTACATTTATGTTCCTATAGGGGCATTTTTGTGACTTACCCTTAGTCTACCACAGTTTATAGAGGCTAAATCAGCCATGTTGGCCAGCAGTTGCATATGTATGATTCAGAATCTAAAAAATTGCCTTAAGGCAGAATATCTATCAGAGCATTAGCTATGACCCTCAAATCCCAATCATGCTCAGACTGAAAGAGAAACTCTCAATAAGAGCAAACATAAATGTTAAATTAGAATATATATGAAATAGGAATAAATATAATGCTACAAGACTGCTTAGGCCTTAGGCCAATATTACTAATATATAATATCCTATTGATTCTAAATGAAATGCTACTAGTATATAATAAAGTATTAAAAGTGCATCCAAGTATTATGTTAGAAAATAGCCTAGACAAGCCAAGAAAGAAAGCAAACTCTTATAAAAACTTTAATGATAGCTATGGGATAATTTTAAGTGGGTAAAATTATAATACCACTTTTGTGACATTGGGGTCAACAATTAGATTCATAAAAAGCAAATTAAACCTCTAAGTACTTTATTGCATTTTATAATGATTTTTAAATTAAAGCTTACATCATTTTTTCAATTTTAAAAATACAAGTGCTCCTATTTTTGTGAGTGTCACAGTTTTTTTAAAGCCATTTCTATGAAAATTTAGTTTGTTGTTATTGCATTAAAAACTAGATAAATATATTCAAACAGTTTTTCTCTATGACAAAGTATTTTTTCTCTTTTGTCTAGTTTATTTAATTTGCTTAATTTAGGGTCTATTCTAAGTGACTACATTCCAAAGTTATTCATTCACAAAAACCTACTCTTTACTAAAAGTTGTATTCTATATGCATATTGGCAAGTCATGGGGCCCTTACTAAAGTCCCTACCAATATGTTGAATATGATACAGGGTCTAACTTATAATACCTAGTATTTTTTAACTAAGTCAAGGCTTTTGCATGGGCTAGCCTAATCTTAATGCCCAAACACTGCTTTTTATTTCTAACTAAGCTATATAGTTATATTGTATTTTTTAGGTATTATGCATTATAAAATCAACTATATACATTAATTAAATGATTTAAGCCTAATATTTATGCCTTAGGCCTATGTCTATTAGGTAGTAAGATAGTATAAGTGTTGAGGTATTTTGAAGTAATAAGAAATTTTCTTCTAACTTTAAATTGAATTAAACTTAATAAATTGAAATTTTTATCCAACAAGAAAAACTAAGTTGAAAAACTAACTGCATTAACTCAAAAATTTTGCCTTTATTACCCCAATCACAATGACAATGTGCTTGTGGCATATAAAATATTTTTTGAGTTCTTGACCCTAAAGACTTAAGAGCTTCTCTTGCATTGAAAATAAAAATATTCATCTCAACTTCAGCATCTATCAACATATTTACATAATACCATTATATATGTTGAGTAAAAAAATTAAATATTAAACTTTTAAATCAAATATTCAATTTCAATATGCAGATCAGGTGGCTATCTTCTAGTTTTTTTAATAGAAATTGGGCTTTAATTGAAATTTACAATAAATTAGATTCTACTTCATCTGTAATTATTCTTATTAATTAATTTATTTGAGCTTATCATATTTACTTTATTTCTACAACCATATATACATACCATTGCCAATGAAAACCCACATATGAGTTGACACACCCAATCATTGTTCACTAGGCTCTCAGTTATTATCAAACAAATTTCTTAGTATTTAGTATTTCAGTCTTCAAAAATTGTAAATATCCTGATTAAAACTACTACTACTAGTGCTTGTACAACCTGCTAATTACATGTCTATTTATTACCTTTGTTTTGTTTGTTATTTAACATGTTTAATTAGCTTTATTTTTGTTATTATTACATACATAGGTTTCATAAAAACCTATGTTGCTGCTGACAATGGCTGATATGATTTATAAAGCAAGCATAAACAGTGCCTGTATTTTTCATTCTAACTTTGCAGGATAATTGTTAGCAGCAACCATGCATTACATTGTACTAGTTGCTGGAGGCTCATTCAATCCAGTCACTAATATGCACCTGCGCATGTTTGAATTAGCCAGGGATGCTTTAATTAAAACTGGCCAATTCAAAGTCCTTGGCGGTATAGTGTCCCCAGTGTCTGACGGATATAACAAGCCCGGCTTATTGCCTTCTAAGCATCGGATTGAGATGCTCAAACTGGCTCTGGGCAGAGGCGGCTGTAGCGATGGAATTCCTAGCAGTTGGATACGGCTGGGCACATGGGAGGCTGTTAGATCGCAATGGACTCCAACTAGGAAAGTGTTGGATCATTATCAGCGCAGAATTGATGCAATGCTGGCTGACACTGATGAGGCTCAGTTGAATGGACCGCCAGATGGAAAGCGGTCAAGAATCGGTGTGTAAAAACCTTCTATCTTTCTAGAAATCGGCAAACTTTCTTTACCTAGCTAATGTAACAGAAGATTAGAGATGAGAAAAGAGAAATTTGTTAATTTTATGATTTTTTAGATGAAGAATCTGACGAGCTCGCTTGGTTGCGCAGTCTGGTGGCCAAGCTGCGAGCCAAGGAGAGCCAACCAGATGTCCGCATCATGCTGCTGTGCGGTGGCGACGTGTTGCAGAGCTTCGCTGTGAAAGGCGTCTGGCAGGAGGAGGACGTGAGTTCTGTTCTGTCTGTCTGTCTCTGTCTGTCTGTCTGTCTGTCTGTCTGTCTGTCTGTCTGTCTGTCTGTCTGTCTGTCTATCTGTCTGTCTCTGTCTGTCTGTCTGTCTGTCTGTCTGTGTCTGTGTCTGTCTGTCTGTGTCTGTCTCTCTGTCTGTCGGTCTGTCTCTGTCTGTCTGTCTGTGTCTTTCTGTCTGTCTCTCTCTCTGTCTGTCTGTCTGTGTCTGCCTGTCTGTGTCTATCTTTATGTCTGTCTGTCTGTCTGTGTCTGTTTGTCTGTCTGTCTGTGTGTCTGTCTGTCTGTCTGTCTGTATGTCTGTCTGTCTGTCTGTCTGTGTCTGTCTGTCTGTCTGTCTGTCTGTCTGTATATATATCTATCTATCCATCTATCTATCTATATATCTATCTATCTATCTATCTATTTATCTATCTATCTATCTATCTATCTATCTATCCATCTATATATCTATCTATCTATCATGCAGATGGTGTCGATCGTGCGCGATTACGGCATGGTGGTGCTGTCTCGGCCCGGCTCCGATCCGCACAGGTTTGTGCACACCTTTGATCTCATCAATCCTTATGAGGTGAGCGATACACTCTAAGCTATCTATCTGATTTGATGATTTAGCGATCCTTTCATCCTGTTCCACCCCTATCTATCCTGTCCCACCCCTATCTATCCTGTCCCACCCCTATCTATCCTGTCCCACCCCTATCTATCCTGTCCCACCCCTATCTATCCTGTCCCACCCATATCTATCCTGTCTATCCCCCCTGTGCCTCAACCTTATCTATGGCAGGATATTTACCCAGCGAACGCAAAATTTTGCAGCGCAACATTCGCCTAGTGACCGAGTGGGCAGTGAATGACATCAGCTCAACGCTGATTCGTCGCACTCTGCAACGCAACGAAAGCGTTCGTTACATGCTACCCGATCCTGTCATAGATTATATCTATCGCAATGGGCTGTACGGAAGTACTGCCTCTTGGCCTAGGTACGTTGCTTTCTGTTTTATAATATTGAAATTTAATCACTTAAAGCTTAGTAAGTTTTAGTCTGTTCTTTGCCTTTCAGATTGGAAAACTTTGCCGACTAAATATTGTGTTGTTGCCGATGTTTTGCCTTGTGAATGCCTCACACTAAATAGAGATGTTTTACTGACATAGATGTTACTCATAATTGAAGCTTTTTACTTTATATTCATGTAGTATGACTGCTTCTTGACAGGCCTTCGGTCAGTTGATTATTATTAAAAATTAATACTTTGATATTTTTAAGTTCGTCGACTGTTTAAAACTACTTTTGTTTTCTATTTGCATTTCTTTAGATTCTTTGTTTCTGGTTTTATAGTGCTGCTAACATCTGTGTTGTGTCATCTAGTGCTACCCTCCTCTGTGTGTCACCTAGTGAGTTGCTACCCTCCTCTGTGTGTCATCTAGTGAGTTTCTACCCTCCTCTGTGTATGTCATCTAGTGAGTTTCTACCCTCCTCTGTGTATGTCATCTAGTGAGTTTCTACCCTCCTCTGTGTGTCACCTAGTGAGTTGCTACCCTCCTCTGTGTGTCATCTAGTGAGTTGCTACCCTCCTCTGTGTGTCATCTAGTGAGTTTCTACCCTCCTCTGTGTATGTCATCTAGTGAGTTTCTACCCTCCTCTGTGTATGTCATCTAGTGAGTTTCTACCCTCCTCTGTGTGTCACCTAGTGAGTTGCTACCCTCCTCTGTGTGTCATCTAGTGAGTTTCTACCCTCCTCTGTGTATGTCATCTAGTGAGTTTCTACCCTCCTCTGTGTATGTCATCTAGTGAGTTTCTACCCTCCTCTGTGTGTCATCTAGTGAGTTTCTACCCTCCTCTGTGTGTCACCTAGTGAGTTGCTACCCTCCTCTGTGTGTCATCTAGTGATTTTCTACCCTCTGTGTGTCATCTAGTGATTTTCTACCCTCTGTGTGTCATCTAGTGATTTTCTACCCTCCTCTGTGTGTCACCTAGTGATTTTCTACCCTCCTCTGTGTGTCATCTAGTGAGTTTCTACCCTCCTCTGTGTGTCATCTAGTGATTTTCTACCCTCTGTGTGTCATCTAGTGAGTTTCTACCCTCTGTGTGTCATCTAGTGAGTTTCTACCCTCCTCTGTGTGTCATCTAGTGAGTTTCTACCCTCCTCTGTGTGTCATCTAGTGATTTTCTACCCTCTGTGTGTCATCTAGTGAGTTTCTACCCTCCTCTGTGTGTCATCTAGTGAGTTTCTACCCTCCTCTGTGTGTCATCTAGTGATTTTCTACCCTCTGTGTGTCATCTAGTGAGTTTCTACCCTCCTCTGTGTGTCATCTAGTGATTTTCTACCCTCTGTGTGTCATCTAGTGATTTTCTACCCTCTGTGTGTCATCTAGTGATTTTCTACCCTCCTCTGTGTGTCACCTAGTGATTTTCTACCCTCCTCTGTGTGTCATCTAGTGAGTTTCTACCCTCCTCTGTGTGTCACCTAGTGATTTTCTACCCTCCTCTGTGTGTCATCTAGTGAGTTTCTACCCTCCTCTGTGTGTCATCTAGTGATTTTCTACCCTCTGTGTGTCATCTAGTGAGTTTCTACCCTCCTCTGTGTGTCATCTAGTGAGTTTCTACCCTCCTCTGTGTGTCATCTAGTGATTTTCTACCCTCTGTGTGTCATCTAGTGAGCTTCTACCCTCCTGAAATGAGTTTCAATTTTGCTTTGCAACGAAAGTTTTTGCTTAATACCATGACTTTACTTTTGTATTTGTTAATTCTTACATCTTTGACCTGTTGTCTTTTAGAGACTTAGTCTAGCTAAAAGTGCAACTCTTGCCTTCTAAGCACCCAAATTTCAAAATTAGGGCGTTAACCGTAAGTTTCATATTTTGCCAAGCGTTCTGGTGTGCAATTTAATAATAAAATAAGTTGTTTTTGTTCTATCACCAATATATTAGCAGATGAGCTTTTCTGAAATACATTCTTTTAATCACAGCCATACTAGGCATGCATAAGAAGAGAGCGTTGCTATTCTCTTTTTCCAATACTTACCTAATCAACTTACTAATACGTATTCCCAATGCCTGTTTTAATTCCTCACTCAAATCCCCACTCAAATCCCCACTCAAATCCCTACTCAAATCCCACACTATTTCAAATCCCCACTCAAATCCCACACTATTTCAAATCCCCACTCAAATCCCACACTATTTCAAATCCCCACTCAGATCCGACACTATTTTAAATCCCCACTCAAATCCCACACTATTTCAAATCCCCACTCAGATCCGACACTATTTTAAATCCCCACTCAAATCCCTACTCAAATCCCACTCTATTTAAATCCCCACTCAAATCCCCACTCAAATCCCACACTATTTCAAATCCCCACTCAGATCCGACACTATTTTAAATCCCCACTCAAATCCCTACTCAAATCCCACTCTATTTAAATCCCCACTCAAATCCCCACTCAAATCCCACACTATTTCAAATCCCCACTCAGATCCCACACTATTTTAAATCCCCACTCAAATCCCACACTATTTCAAATCCCCACTCAGATCCGACACTATTTTAAATCCCCACTCAAATCCCACACTATTTCAAATCCCCACTCAGATCCGACACTATTTTAAATCCCCACTCAAATCCCTACTCAAATCCCACTCTATTTAAATCCCCACTCAAATCCCCACTCAAATCCCACACTATTTCAAATCCCCACTCAGATCCCACACTATTTTAAATCCCCACTCAAATCCCACACTATTTCAAATCCCCACTCAGATCCCACACTATTTTAAATCCCCACTCAAATCCCTACTCAAATCCCACACTATTTAAATCCCCACTCAAATCCCCACTCAAATCCCACACTATTTTAAATCCCCACTCAAATGCCTACTCAAATTCCAATTTTTTTCTTCAAATCCCCACTCAAATCCCACACTATTTTAAATCCCCACTCAAATGCCTACTCAAATCCCAATTTTTTTTCAAATCTCTACTTAAATCCCACAGCATTTCGAATCCCCACTCAACTCCCACAGCATTTCAAATCCCCACTCAACTCCCACAGCATTTCAAATCCCCACTCAACTCCCACAGCATTTCAAATCCCCACTCAACTCCCACAGCATTTCAAATCCCCACTCAACTCCCACAGCATTTCAAATCCCCACTCAACTCCCACAGCATTTCAAATCCCCACTCAACTCCCACAGCATTTCAAATCCCCACTCAACTCCCACAGCATTTCAAATCCCCACTCAACTCCCACAGCATTTCAAATCCCCACTCAACTCCCACAGCATTTCAAATCCCCACTCAACTCCCACAGCATTTCAAATCGTGACCCTGCAAAAAGCCAATTGCCAGCTGTTCCTCCAAAGCCGATCCATGGTGGTGCTACTCCGGTTAATTCAACGCTGCAGCGGCGGCGGCAGCAGCGGCGGTCGCAGCGGCGACACGGACGCCGACACAGATTTATACGGCCCGGCGGAGGCTGTCCTTTTTGCCATTGGCCAGCCGTTTCGCGTGTTGCAGACTCTGGCATTGGCTTCTGGGGGAGATTTTTCTGTTGCGGTGTCCTCAGCTCGCCCCGCCTTGTCTGCCCTGGTGCTGACCGGCCTGCCTGTGGGTCTCCTCTGCGACTGCCTGCTCACAGCCGGCCTGCAGCTCTCCTTGCAGCGGCCGCCCATTCCTACGCGATCTGCTTCGAGAAACCAGCAGCAGCAGCAGCAACAGCAGCAGCAATCGTTCTTCTCTTTGAACACGGCTCGTCTTCTAGGCTTCAATGCCTACGCCTGTTTGGTGACTCAACCGCTGCGGGTGCTGCAGCTGCGCCAGCTGCTCAGCCTGACCGCCGGCTCCGCCTCGGTGTCCGTCCTGACCGCCGCTCGCGCCGTCTACGCCGAGAACGGCTGGCGCGGCTTCTTTGCCGGCTTTGCCGGTCGGGCGCTTCGGCACTGCTCCCTGGTGCTGGCCTTCCTGGCGGCTGCTCGCCTGCGGCGCTGGCTGCTGGCGCGTCGCGCCGTGGCGCCGCCGAAGCCGCTGGCTGGCGCGCCTAGTAGAGTGGTTTTTCCTTCGGCGGTGTACTGCCTGGCTGGCCAGCTGCTGCACCCGCTGGCGGCCTGGGAGGTGGCCACAGTGGCCGCGGCGGCGGCCGCCGCTGTACCCTCTGCCGTGTCGCTGTTCCCCCTGTCGTATTCTTGCGCTCCGGTGCAATCGGCTGTGCGTATTTTAGCCGAGATGAGGCGCTAGAGATCTGCGGTGCAGTTTCTGATAAACTAGTAAATGATTGAGAGCTTGGTTTGCCTTCGATTGAAGAGAAAAGCTTTGTTGCGTCTCCCCCCCCTATCACCTCAATGATCCATCTAGAATCGCCCCCTCATATATCCATCTAGAATCGCCCCCCCCCCTAAATGATCCATCTGGAATCGCCCCCCCCCTAAATGATCCATCTAGAATCGCCCCCCCCCCTAAATGATCCATCTGGAATCGCCCCCCCCCTAAATGATCCATCTGGAATCGCCCCCCTCCCCTAAATGATCCATCTAGAATCTCCCCCCTCAATGATCCATCTAGAATCGCCCCCCCCCCCCAATGATCCATCTAGAATCTAGAATCGCCCCCCTCCCCTAAATGATCCATCTAGAATCGCCCCCCTCCCCTAAATGATCCATCTAGAATCGCCCCCCCCAATGATCCATCTAGAATCGCCCCCCCCCAATGATCCATCTAGAATCTAGAATCGCCCCCCCCCAATGATCCATCTAGAATCGCCCCCTCAATGATCCATCTAGAATCGCCCCCCTCAATGATCCATTTAGAATCGCCCCCTCAATGATCCATCTAGAATCGCCCCGCCTCAATGATCCATCTAGAATCGCCCCCTCAATGATCCATTTAGAATCGCCCCCCTCAATGATCCATCTAGAATCGCCCCCCTCAATGATCCATCTAGAATCGCCCCGCCTCAATGATCCATCTAGAATCGCCCCCTCAATGATCCATCTAGAATCTAAAATCGCCCCCACCCCACTAAATGATCCATCTAGAATCGCCCCCCCCTAAATGATCAATCTAGAATCGCCCCCCTCAATGATCCATCTAGAATCGCCCCCCCCCCCTAAATGATCCATCTAGAATCGCCCCGTCTCAATGATCCATCTAGAATCCCCCCTCAATGATCCATCTAGAATCCCCCCTCAATGATCCATCTAGAATCCCCCCTCAATTATCCATCTAGAATCCCCCCTCAATTATCCATCTAGAATCTCCCCCCCCCCCTCAATGATCCATCTAGATTTGCCCCCAATGATCCATCTAGAATCGCCCCATATCATACATTCTGTTTCGCCTTTTATCCCTTCACTTCGATCCATGTCTTTATGCTACTGTTAATTGCGTAACGACAAACTTGGAGATCAAAGGATTTTTGTTATAGTTTAGAGTTTTGAATTGATTGTAACAAATTTGCACGAGAGTAGAAATAATCAATTAAAAACTGTATTCTTACTAGTAAAGCTAACAGTTTTGCGTTTAATTGCTATGCTTTTTTTCGTTTCGATTGATACCTGTGGTGTTTATGTAATTACAGTTATTTTTTATTTGATAAATTTAACAGATACTCAATATCGAAGTTATTTAATTAAATAGACTGTCATGTACTTATTGAGCTGTTGAGCATATCGTCAATGATATTGCCCGTGGTGCTAACCCGCTAGCAATGGTATTCACTAATGTAATATGTAGAAGAAGTAACTGATAAAGTGTAATGCACTCACTGTACATGTGTATGCACTTGTGAGGAATAATTATTGTAGGATAAGTCAACTGCTCAAATTGAATTTATTTGCTGTGTTGTTAAAAGCGGCTTAGTCTAATTTACATAATCTTGCCATCTAATCGTTCAGAAATTTCTTGCATAAATAGGAACAGTCAAGACATGCAATTGTCGGCTTTTTGTTTCTAAAATTTGAAAATGCTATTAGGGTATTTTTCTGCCCTATTATATACTGGCTACTTTAAAAACAACTATCGAATTCGTGAGTTTTTATAATTTTAGCTACACTATTAATGACTAACACTCATACATGTAGTTTATTGATTTTTTGTCTAAACATCCGCTACCTATCTATATAAAGTTCAGACGATTGCCGAGTTTATTATATTGCTTTGTAACTGCATTGCATGTGCGCTGTCAGTTTTTAAGACAGTTGTTTTAGTTCACTTTATTTTTCCCTTCAGTTAATAAGCTGCAGATAATTAATAAATACATGCATACTTACGCGAGCCAATTAAGCATTAGTCAAGAGTTTGCTTTACTTGCTAGTTGTAAGTCTCAATAATTATATTTCGCGTTAGTCAGTTCTTGTAATTTTTTAAACAGTTTTAAGCCTTAATCAAAGAACAGAATCGAAAATACTCGCTCACCGGAGTAAAATAAAAAAACGCAATTTAACGTGTACATGTAATGTATCCTTACGACTACGAGCTCTTATTCAAAGCTGATATTGCGCAACAGCAACAGTTAAATCGTTAAATTTACGATTTTGTTAAATGAACTGACGCATTTCTTAAAGAATTCAATTTTTCATATTTTCTTTCGTCAGTGCATTTCTTTAATTGACTGACATTACCACATGAATTTTCCAACCCAGATGACGGACTTGACTAGCAAATTTTGTTCCGACTGCTACAGATAAAGGCCTGCATTAAAAATATTACGAGTGATTCGTTGGTGTCCACTGTATTAAAGATTTGACATTCTATATAATGACAGGCGTATTCTCTGATTACCCGATATTAGTTTTTAACCCGTCGAAAACGATTCCTTCAAGCCGGCAATAGCAAGAAAAAACAAATGAAATTATAGTTATGCACATTTATTATGTAAAGTAAAACAGATGAACCAAAATTCAAAAGATTTATTTTTTAATTCTAAGTAATTTATATTATGCAAATAATATTATATCAAACACTTAATATGTTCTAAGAAATCACTCTCATCATCACGGCTGACTAATTCGAGTTCGAATCGAGTTGATTGAGTATATTGTGGGTCGTTCTCAAAGCTAGGTCACAACTTTTTGTTATTGCAAAAAAAGTTTATACATCGACCAATAATCGTACAAAAAAATTCTTTTGACAATTTCTGTAAGAAGCTGCTACTAAAACCACAAGAAAACTTGAAATTGAGAAGAAATCAAGGCTATTTGTTATTCTTTGTTGCGGAAAATAAACGACAAAAATATTAGAGAAAATAAAATTTTCTTCCATTTTTATTTTAAATATGCAGTTAAATTTCTTTTGCAAAAATAAAAGAACAAGAAATTGACAAAGGAAATGTTTTTGAGCACAGCATTTTGTTACTCTGCTCTAAATCCCAGACATTTAAAATTATCGTGTGCGAAAAAGTGCGAAATTATTATAGCATGCACTCGAAAGAACTTCGATCAGTTTAACTAATCACTGAATTGAGAAGTCTAAATAAGTCTTGAAAGGTTGAATTAAAAATCAAGTTTTCACTATGTATCTTTTCAAAGGCAAGATGATTCGACAAATAAAGAATGTTCATTTTTACCTTGAATAGAATTGTTCATTTTTACATTAAATATAATAAAATCTAACTAATAATAGAAAAAGTCAGGGAACTATCCTTGAGCACCAAAAAGCACATTGTGGATTTAATATCGACTGCATGTTCCTTAATAAAGGAATTCAGATACTAGTATATATTTGATTATTTGTAGCATAATTTCTGAAAACTATAACTTGCTTGATTTTACTTTAAGTACTCATTACATTAATACTTATACCAAAGCTACATGTACTTAAAATAAAAAATCATAGTTACTTATTAGACATTTTACTCCAATTAACTTAAAATAATTCAAATTTATTTTAATTAATTCATTTTTTGAAACTTTTTGGAAAATAGACAAAATTGAATTATTTAATTACCAAAAACCTACTAGCTTAACTAAAATAGCAATTAGTCTTTAAGAAAAGATTTCACTTGTTAATTGAGAAAAATGAGGATGTGCGAGGTGTAAAAATGCGAAAGAGCATGCAGGAAACAGAGACAAACAAAAATGTAGGTAAAAGACACTGCACATGCACATAATATGATAACCAGACATAATGCGCACACTGAAACACCGTAGCAATGACGCCCAAGCTTTTGATGATCACAAGCGAAAAGGCAAAACCCAGCCATCAATCAAAGAAGTAGACTATAGCACGCATCTTGAGTGCATCACGCATTTTTTGCAGAGAAGCTCGAAAATTAACATTGTATTCTGTGCACAACCACCAACTGCGACAGGGTCTGCCGGGGGATTTGTGGGCACGCGGTCGCGGATACAAATCGGAGGAGTCGCTGACCATTCTGAAATTACTAGCTAGTACATGTAATTTTGTGTATTAATATATTTAGCCCGCTTTATTTCTATGCTCTCGTCTGCCTCTCGTTAATGCATCCTTAGACTCATGCAATAATCAAACTTATGATCGAACTATGCATGGCTTCCGTCCCTCGCTTTGAATCTCTCACCTCCCCATAGTTCCATCAACCTTACCGTAGTGGCTTCCTATGCAAAAATCATCCCTCCGCATCTTACACAGGCTACTTCAGGCTGTAGACTGTACTACACTATTAATTAGTTGCGCTAAGGAATCTACATGTATTTGCTCGCAGCGCAGCGCGCTGCTCAAAGAAGTTTAGATCTGTCTAGATATTCTAGTAATTTCAGGTTTGTCCATAGACTAGAGCTCATGAGATGAGAATTCCATTAACTAGTACGTTTAATGTGAATGAACTGCGTGTGTGTGTGCTGTGCATACATATGTATAATATACGAGTAGTTTATGGGCCAAATTATTGTGTGGCACAATTCTTGGCATCACTCAGCAGGCACAAGATGCAGTTAAGCAGCGCACGAAAATTCTACAAAAGAAATTGAGCCTGGTTGAGGTGATGCGAGGAGGCAGATCCACACAATCTCAGTGAATACACCAGACTGCACCAGATACGAGTCCAGTCGAATGTGCGCACTGGTCTAAGCAGCACACGCATGTCCTCCTGACAATGACGGCACCTAGCTTCGTCCAAGCCTTTGCCAGCGTCACTGACAGCGTCAATACTACCATGCAGTGCCACCTGCAGCACCGACAACGGCAATTCCTCCAGTTAGCCTACAACAGTGGCTAAACTGAGGGACAGGGAACCTACCCGCAGAAGACACACACATACACACACAGCACCGGCAGCAGCACTCTGACAGCATAACCTAAAGCTCCATGAGCTCAGTTTTCAAGCATTGAAGAAGCAGAAGCAGTCATCTTGGATCCAGGGATCAGGAAGAGTGTTGCATGTCCGACATGTGCTGTTTCCGTGGCAAAAGGTGATGGAGCAAATTAATCAACACTTACTATCTAGCTCGTATTAAGACTAAAAAACTGAGGCAAGCTGGGATTAAACCAAAGAAAATTTTTTACTATACTTTTTTACCATATACTTTTACTATACTTCTATAGTATAGTAGAGAGGTACTCTATTTAAATGCAGTAAGAAGTGAAACAAATTTATATATTTAATTATTAAATTAAATTAATTCAAGGTAAATAACTAATTTAACCAATTTATTAGGAGTATTTAATATTATAATAAATTGATTTTTATACCTTACACGAAATAAGCTCTACATTCATTTCTTAGCTTGGGGCCCATCTGTATAAGGTCAGTTTCTTCAAAATGCTGATTAATTAATTAAGGCCTGTTGTCTTTACTTAAATTTATAAGGGCATCTTAGAAGTTAATATTACTATATAATACATGTATAATATTATTACTATATTATAATAATATAGTTGCAATTTTAATGACTATTGAATAAGTCTAAATGCTTCCCCTATTGACTCTAAATACATGGTATCTTTCCCTTCAGAAAAAATTAGCATAGAATGACTTGATGAAAACAAAAAAAATCATTTCGAGATACACATTTGCTGATCATTCAGGTCAAATTTCAAGGTCCAGTTTTGCACATGTTTCTCTGTAGCTTGGTTACAAGGATTCTAATAAAAATATAATAAATATGTCCAATGAACTAACTGATACATAGCCAAATTGAAGTATTTTCAAAAACAAAAAAAATCATTTGCTCAGTTTACTTTACTGGATATCTGTGTAAAATTTCAGCTCAAAAGGTGCTCCATGGAGAATGCTAGTGTGGTTACAGGATATTTATTTTGTGCTTCAAAGTAGGAGTTTATTGCGATGCATGGTTGCTTTTAATTATTTTTTATCAACAATAGTGCTCTATTTCATAACAATCTTTTACAAAAAGATATTAAGACATGTTTTTCTAATTATCTGCATCAAAATGTATCATTTTAAGCGCATATTCTAGACGTCAGCTGAAAAATACATTTTGTGAGACGCAAAGAGGCTATCCCACCGGAAATGCTAGGCGTACAGTTAAGCGTCTATAAAATCATTTATAGTGCAGTTTATTAAGCTTTAAAAAAATCTTAAATTAAATTTATATAAGCTTTCATTTTAAATGTAATATAGCAAGTTTTCAACTCAACAACAACTTTTTTTAGCTACAGACATCATAGTGTCAAAAATTAGGACATCGGTGAAGTGATTGAATTTGAATTTTTTCATCACCTAATATCGCCTAATACCGCAAGACAACTTAAAACACTTTTGCAACATAAATTTCAACCCAAAAATTATCTTTATTCACAGATGAAAGTGTCCTATTATTTTCAATACGGCAGTAACAATAGTAAATGTTCCGAAAATTGTTAAAATTTTCGCTCCTCCCAGAATTTGAGAACGACCCTTGTGATTGTAAACCCCAGCTGTCAGTGTAGTCAGCGTATTCGAAGTATTACTTTTGAAATTATTAAGAACACTCGGAATTGAATAGAACATTTTCATTTAACTTTTATCTTTGTAAACCGAGTATAGTGATGAAAAACTTTTATTCAGAAAAATTTATGTAGAACCTAGCTGCCAGTGTAGTGTCTTAACTCGGAATTTGATTTTCTTTGTCTCGTATTGTAGCATTTGTAGGCACATGCCTAGGCCCTAGCCTAGTAGACGTACAGGCTGTTTTGGTTTGACTTTAGAACTTTCTTCAGTTCACAAACCTGAAAGCTGGCAAAAGTAGATTATCATTTAATAACACAGAAACATGGCGAACATTTCCCCTGTGTATAGTGTTTCCCTTGCTATTAAGCAAGAAATCCAACGCTTCGAAAGTGTTCATCCTAGTATTTATGCCATTTATGATTTGATTGAAGCAATAGATGATCGTGAACTACAAGACAGTATTCGTGATCATGTTGTTTGCATTGAAGGTAAGCTGAAGTTGAGGTTTTATATAAGTTGCTATATTTTTGTTTTTTTGTTTTACTCCTCAACTTTACACAGTATATAATTGTAAAGGACTTCAGTGAGATGCACAGTAATTATGACAAAGTTGAAATGTCAAAAGACCATTTTCCTAATATTTTAAAACTATAGAATAGATTAGCTATAAGTATAACTATAAGTATTGCAAAGAAAAACAGATAATAAATTAGAAATTTGGCCTATTTTATAAAACTTCTTGGCACTTGTTATTTTAACAGTAACTAAAATAAATAAATACTGGTTTTATATATTTTAGAACTTATAGCTAGGTATCACATTTGACTAGCCACAAATCTATCCTTTTAAAGGCAAGTAAATTGCATTTTTAAGAACCCTGTGTACTTTGCATTATTAGGCCTAAAAGTATGAGCCTAAAATCCATGAGTTAGTTTAAACTTATTGGTCCCAGGTCAATTCGGTGACAAGACATTTCGGTGACAACAACTTCGGTGACAACTTGGGATGTTTCGGTGACACCAGTGGTCAATTCGGTGACAAGCTTTTTAGACTTGATTTGACTATTTTTCGTTGTTAAATATTAATATATATAAGCTGTTAATATAAACTCTTATTAAAGTAATAAAGGTTCGTATGCTATCTGCAATTATCATTTTGTTCGAGTGCGTTTCGAGGCATAACATTTACAGCGCGCACTTAATTTTATCCCTACTTTTAATTTTTCAACCCAAGTCAACGACAATTGATTATTAGATTTTTTGTACTATATCTACATGTACATGTATTGTAGATGTACATGTACGTCTTAAAAGCCATTGAATGAGTTCAGAAAACAACTGTATATCTATAGCGTAGCTTATGACTGTACATGTTTTTATGTGCTAATTCAGGGACTATAAGGCAAGGGGCGCCAATAGGGGCGGACATACCCGCGGATAGAGCTTGATAGAACTTATTGAGCCCCCAAAAACCTAAGTTTGCACCCTTTAAACTAGATTTTTCGCCTCCTACACGCATTTTTTGCACCCCTAGCTTTAAAATTGGCACCCCTCATACTCATGAATTATTGGCGCCCAAAACTTGGACCAACGCCCCGGCCCCCTTCGGCCCCCAAATGAAATTCTAGATCCGCTACTGTATGTGGGTCACTGGTCAAATCGTCATATTCCATTTCGTCATATCGGATGACAAAGTGACCAGAAGCAAAGTAGCTTTGAAAAATAATATGACGAAGTGACCAAATATTTAGTTATGCTGGATACTTCGTCATCAAACCAATCAATCTGTGTGAGATTCGAGTTAGTGTAAACTATTTTTGTCTTTATTAACTATAAGCTGCGGCAAGCAGAATCGATCGATCAACAGGTTCTATCAATCGAGATGTCAAAATGACTGGGATGATTAGGATTCCATGTAAATATGTTTAATTGCCACATCAATTCACTTGGAAGTTGGAACTGGTGGATGACGAAATGACTCTCTTGAGGTAGTGCATGCAAATCAAGATGACGAAGTGACCCTAGTCGAGGTGGACACCCCAGACACCCCAGATGACAAAATGGCAGATGACGAAGTGACTAGGAACCTGTATGTGCGCCTCACAGAGTATAGATTATGGGTGAGTTGGCTTGAAATTTATCATATAATTAATTTTGGCGCTTATTGACAAAGCTGTACTGTGAACTTATGGTTGTGGCGATCGTGACCATGTTAACATAAACACATGTGTACAAATGTAAAGTCATACAAAACTTGGTCTTCTACATTTAGTAAATGAATAACACTTATTTGTTCATTCAGTAACACAGTTAAGTGAATGTGATAATTATACTATACAAGCTGTTGAAACCTGCGGATTTTGAACCCGGGGAATTCCAATACCCGGAACTACTTTTGCATGTATTCTGAAATCTAAGGCCATACACAAACAAAAACTTGTTAATAGTTAGTAGGATAGAGGTAGACATAAAATGGAGCACATTCGAGTAAAATTAGGGTTTGAGACATTGTTGGCTGGGGTACTGCGCAGAATGTCAAGCAATGTCTGTATGACTCTAAAACATATTGCTAAACTCTGGCCTCTCCCTGACTCTCCCTATGTCCCTTGGATCCTTTAAAATTTCTATCGTCTCTTCTGTTTCCTCTCATCTCTCTCGTCCCTCGTCTCTCCTCTCTCCTCTCTCCTCTCTCCCCTCTTCTCTCGTATCTTCCCTCATCTCTCTTCTCTTTCATCTCTCTTATCTCATCTCTTGTCTCTTCTTTTCTCTCTCCTCTCCTCTCTCCTCTCTACTTTTTCGTTTTCTCTCTCCTCTCCTCTCTCCTCTCTCCCCTTCTCCTCTCTCCTCTCACCCCCTCTTCTCTCTGATCTTCATTCTCCTTTCTATTCTTTTCTCTCTTCTCTTAACTCTCTCCTCTACTCTCTCATCTCTCCCCTCTTCTCTCGCCTCTTCCCTCACCTCTTTTTCTCTCTCGTCTTTGCTCTCTCATCTTTCCTTTCTCTTATCTTATCTCTCTTATCTCTTCTCATTTCTCTCTACTCCCCCTTCTCTCTCTCTCTCTCTCTCTCTCTCTCTCTCTCTCTCTCTCTCTCTCTCTCTCTCTCTCTCTCTTCTCTGTCTTTCTCTCTTATCTCTGCTCCTCTCTCTACTCTCTCCCCTCTCCTTTCTCCTCTTTCCTCTCCTCTCTCCTCACTCACTTCTCTACCTTTGTCTCTCCTCTCTCCATAATTATTTTTATTTACCTTACCTATTTATTTCGCCATTTATTTTTGCAATTTTTATTCTACACTTAAAGGTCGTCTAGGCCCAATTGTACAGTTTTAGCCACCCCCCGCTTTTCTCATAGTCTCGGACTCGTTTTAATGTACTGACCATGCGCACTGTTTTAAGTGCTTGAGCACATCAATTTATCGATCGTCTCTCCCTGGCGATATCGCCTTTATATATTGACGGCAATTCGCGCCAAATAAACTTCACTCGCTTGCAGCCCTGACGAAGAAATTTGATTTCGAAATATCGGCTACTCAATTTAAATTGACTTTTTTCAGTCCTTTCTGACTTTCTACCGTGTCAGTGCCCGAGATTGGAGGCGCCCTCCTCTCTCTCTCTCTCTCTCCCTCTCTCTTCTCTGTCTTTCTCTCTTATCTCTGCTCCTCTCTCTACTCTCTCCCCTCTCCTTTCTCCTCTTTCCTCTCCTCTCTCCTCACTCACTTCTCTACCTTTGTCTCTCCTCTCTCCTCTCGTCTCTGTAACCTCTCCTCTGTTCTCTCTACTCTCCCATCTTTTATCTGTTCACTCTCGTCTCTGCTCTCTCATCCCCCTCTTTAATCTGGCATCTCTGTCTACGCAATCGAAATTCTGTGATATTGTGATATTCTATTGGTTAAAACGCCATCACATTACGTGTATATTGCGCATGCGTCCTATATCAATACTTGTACAGAAGCAATTGAACGCAAGACCCATATAGCTACCAGTCGGCGCACTATATATTTACTCTTTAACACTCAAGAATATCGACTTAATATCTTCTCTGCATCTAAAAAGCAACTAGCTAGCTAAAGAATACCAGCTCAATTGTCTGATGGAAGTCGAAGAAGACGTCTGTCCAGCGTGTGTCAGAGCAGTAACTGACGAGGAGCCTGCATTAAATTGTGACAAGTGCAAACATTGGTTCCATCGACTGTGTTTGACTGGTAAGTTTATGCCCTATATTCTGCATTCCATCAACTTAGTGTGTATTCACTCTTAAAATGGAAGAGGAGAAAGAGGGTAGAGGGGGAGAAGGTAGAGGAGAGAGTGAAGAGGAAAAGAGGGTAGGGGAGAGAATGTGGGGAGAGAGGGTAGAGGGGGGGAAGGTAGAGGAGAGAGTGAAGAGGAAAAGAGAGTAGGGAGAGAAGGTGGGGAGAGGAGGTAGAGAGGAGAGAGGGTATGTGGAGAGATGATAAATGGCTGAAATTGTTTTTGCTTTTTATTTTAGGAGCATCGTTCATTTCTGCTGCACAGTATAAGAAATTGATGAAGAAGAGTTCTTTTTCTTGGTGCTGCATGATCTGCACTACTCAGGAGGTACATAGAGAGCGATGCTGAGGTTGAAGTTGCTGCTGCCGGTGGTGATGAGGTAGAGAGCGATGCCGAAATCGAAGTTGCTGCTGCCGGTGGTGATGAGGTAGAGAGCGATGCCGAAATCAAAGTTGCTGCTGCTGGTGGTGATGAGGTAGAGAGCGATGCCGAAATCGAAGTTGCTGCTGCCGGTGGTGATGAGGTAGAGAGCGATGCCGAAATCGAAGTTGCTGCTGCCGGTGGTGATGAGGTAGAGAGCGATGCCGAAATCGAAGTTGCTGCAGATATACAGTTGTTTTCTGAACTCGTTCAATGGCTTTTAAGATGTACATGTACATCTACAATACATGTACATGTAGATGTAGTACAAAAAATCTAATAATCAATTGTCGTTGACTTGGGTTGAAAAATTAGAAGTAGGGATAAAATTAAGTGCGCGCTGTAAATGTTATGCCTCGAAACGCACTCGAACAAAATGATAATTGCAGATAGCATACGAACCTTTATTACTTTAATAAGAGTTTATATTAACAGCTTATATATATTAATATTTAACAACAAAAAATAGTCAAATCAAGTCTAAAAAGCTTGTCACCGAATTGACCACTGGTGTCACCGAAACGTCCCAAGTTGTCACCGAAGTTGTTGTCACCAAAATGTCTTGTCACCAAATTGACCTGGGACCAAACTTATTATGCAAATAAAATATATAAAGACAAATATTGAGTAGTCCATGATAAGAAAATTATTTATAAGGTTTTTATTTTAGTTACTATGTGGCATGTAAATAACACTAGGAATAATTACATAATACTATGCAAATAACAATTGCCAAACTTCTTTCATAGTTTCAAAGGCTCCTATTAAGGCTATAGTTGACAGTTTTTTGTCTGCTATTAGTTTGTTTAATACTCTTTTGTTTGCAAAAATACAATGCAATCATATGTGTAGGTTTCCCAACAAATATTCTCCTAATAGATATTTTTTCCTTGGAACCAATAATGCAAACAAAAAATTAATTGATGTTTTGGCATATACTCTATTTTAACCCATAGTTTTGAACACTCTGAATGCACTATAGACTAAAATCTCCTACAATTTATTTGGTGCGCCAGTGTATACCAATTTTTTTCAACCCAAAAAACAGGGCTCATTATAAGCTCCTATTTTGTCATATTTTGAGTCTTTTTCTAAATATTAATGTGCCATCACTACCATGTGTAATAAACATTAAGTCACTTTTCTCTATTTACTGGTATTTGTCTTTTATTAGCATTAGCACCCATTTTTGATTCATACATCTTGTTTATAGAAATTTTACATTAGAAACTAGCCAAAAGTCCACAAAAATTGGAAAAAAACTATTTTTTTGCTTGACAAAATCATTAACATTGTTAAAAGCGTATTTATTTATTCAAAAAATGAATTATCCAATGAAGAATATCATCCTTTAAATTTTATCTGAAGAGTTTAGTATTTAAAGCAATTTTAGATGATAAAAAAATTTTTCTTTTCCACACTTCCCTAACTTTTAATCAATCAATATAAACTGGTAATTGTTTATGTAGAAAAATATATGTGCAGTGAATCTCTCTTTATGCTAAGCACCATTTTATTGATGAGAAATTATAACTCATATTTCAGACTCATTTGTTAATAGCCAAGAATGGACTCTGAGTCGCAATGTTCCAGAACTGAAGCTGGTAAGCTTTCTGGACTCATGTATTTGAGTAATTTTATCCTTTGTTAACTTTTAAACATAGCAATAAGTAATTTCATAACTTTTTTAACTTTTCAAACTATTTGTAGGGAGTTATTGGCTCCGTCCACTCTGGCAAGTCGGCACTGGTGCACCGGTATTTAACTGGCTCCTATATGCAGGACGAGTCGCCTGAGGGTAAAATATAACCTATTATTGTGCCTAATTAAGTTTTGCTATCTAACTTTGTTCTTTACCGCCCCCTATAGTGATCTAGTGCTCCACTTCTGTGGTCCTTTCATCAATCTATCAACTTCTGTGTGCATTCTCTATCAATCTATCCACTTCTGTGTGCATTCTTTATCAATCTATTCACTTCTATGTACATTCTCTATCAATCTATCCACTTCTGTGTGCATTCTCTATCAATCTATCCACTTCTGTGTGCATTCTTTATCAATCTATCCACTTCTGTGTGCATTCTTTATCAATCTATCCACTTCTGTGTGCATTCTTTATCAATCTATCCACTTCTGTGTGCATTCTTTATCAATCTATTCACTTCTGTGTACATTCTCTATCAATCTATCCACTTCTGCGTACATTCTCTATCAATTTATCCACTTCTATGTGCATTCTCTATCAATCTATTCACTTCTGTGTGCATTCTCTATCAATCTATTCACTTCTGTGTGCATTCTCTATCAATCTATCCACTTCTGTGTGCATTCTCTATCAATTTATCCACTTCTATGTGCATTCTCTATCAATCTATTCACTTCTGTGTGCATTCTCTATCAATCTATCCACTTCTGCGTACATTCTCTATCAATCTATTCACTTCTGTGTACATTCTTTATCAATCTATTCACTTCTGTGTACATTCTCCATCAATCTATCCACTTCTGTGTGCATTCTCTATCAATCTATCCGCTTCTGTGTGCATTCTTTATCAATCTATCCACTTCTGTGTGCATTCTCTATCAATCTATCCACTTCTGTGTGCATTCTTTATCAATCTATCCACTTCTGTGTGCATTCTCTATCAATCTATCCACTTCTGTGTGCATTCTCTATCAATCTATCCACTTCTGTGTGCATTCCCTATCAATCTATCCACTTCTGCGTACATTATCGATCTATCCACTTGTGTACATTCTCTATCAATCACTTCTGCGTACATTATCGATCTATCCACTTGTGTACATTCTCTATCCATCTATCCACTTGTGTACATTCTCTATCAATCTATCCGCTTCTGTGTGCATTCTTTATCAATCTATCCACTTCTGTGTGCATTCTCTATCAATCTATCCACTTCTGCGTACATTATCAATCTATCCACTTGTGTACATTCTCTATCAATCTATCCACTTCTGTGTGAATTCTCTATCAGTCTATTCACTTCTGTGTACCTTCTGTATCGATTTATCCACTTCTGTCTACCTCTTATCAATCTATCCACTTACAATTTTAATGTCTGCTATCAATGTTGCCCACCACCCTTTAATCTGTTATCATTCTTACCTTTTCACTCTGGTCTCCATTGATAACTGGAGATCTATATACTGTTTAAAATATCCAAATTATAATGTCACGGATTGTACATACTTTAGCCTTAATAATTTAGGTGCTGCACATCAGCTACAGCTTCTATTTAGACCGAGAAAGTCAGCAAATTTTCAGTGTGCAAAAATTATAGTTAAACTATTTTGGCAGTAGGTTTGAAGCTAATGTTTATAATCAGGCGTTCACTGCACTGCCTTAATATATGCTTGCTCGTTTAAATTCTGTAAACACTTCTGCCTCCGGTCGCGTTACTCCGCTCTCTCCGCTCTGCCTTGAGCGATTTCTATTTGAAAATTCTTAACAGCATTTTTGCTTTTTGTCTTCTACACAGCGTGACTAAAGCAAACCTTTTGCCAATAGCATTAATTATTCTGCTGCATACGCTGACAGGCAAAGCTGTTTCTTGTACTACATTTGTTAACTATAAGAGTAACACGTTTTTCTTGTTTAAATTTGCGGTTAATTACCTTGCAACTCAACTAGAGCTATACTTCTGAACTTTCTGGACTCGGAACAGTTCACTCTGTTCAAACAGTTCAAACGGAACAGTTCAAACAGTTCACTCCAGGATTTCTCAATTCTCAAAAAGTTCACTCCGAGATTTCTCAATTCTCTAAAAGTTCACTCCAGGATTTCTCAATTCTCAAAAAGTTCACTCCAAGATTTCTAAATTCTCAAAAAGTTCACTCCAGGATTTCTAAATTCTCTAAAAGTCCCCTCCAGGATTTCTAAATTCTCAAAAAGTTCACTCCAGGATTTCTCAATTCTCAAAAAGTTCACTCCAGGATTTCTCAGCTCAAAAAGTTCACTCCAGGATTTCTCAATTCTCAAAAAGTTCACTCCGAGATTTCTCAATTCTCTAAAAGTTCACTCCAGGATTTCTAAATTCTCTAAAAGTCCCCTCCAGGATTTCTAAATTCTCAAAAAGTTCACTCCAGGATTTCTCAATTCTCAAAAAGTTCACTCCAGGATTTCTCAGCTCAAAAAGTTCACTCCAGGATTTCTCAATTCTCAAAAAGTTCACTCCGAGATTTCTCAATTCTCTAAAAGTTCACTCCAGGATTTCTCAATTCTCTAAAAGTCCACTCCAGGATTTCTCAATTCTCAAAAAGTTCACTCCAAGATTTCTAAATTCTCAAAAAGTTCACTCCAGGATTTCTCAATTCTCTAAAAGTTCACTCCAAGATTTCTAAAATCTCAAAAAGTTCACTCCAGGATTTTTCAATTCTCAAAAAGTTCATCCCAGGATTTCTCGATTCTCAAAAAGTTCACTCTGAGATTTCCCAATTCTCTGAAAGTTCACTCCAGGATTTCTCAATTCTCTAAAAGTCCACTCCAGGATTTCTCAATTCTCAAAAAGTTCACTCCAGGATTTCTCAATTCTCTAAAAGTTCACTCCAGGATTTCTCAATTCTCAAAAAGTCCACTCCAGGATTTCTCAATTCTCAAAAAGTTCACTCCAGGATTTCTCAATTCTCAAAAAGTTCACTCCAGGATTTCTCAATTCTCTAAAAGTTCACTCCAAGATTTCTAAATTCTCAAAAAGTTCACTCCAGGATTTCTCGATTCTCAAAAAGTTCACTCCAGGATTTCTCAATGCTTTAAAAGTTCACTCCAAGATTTATAAATTCTCAAAAAGTTCACTCCAGGATTTCTCCATTCTCAAAATGTTCACTCCGGGATTTCTAAATTCTCAAAAAGTTCACTCCAGGATTTCTCGATTCTCAAAAAGTTCACTCCAGGATTTCTCAATGCTTTAAAAGTTCACTCCAAGATTTATAAATTCTCAAAAAGTTCACTCCAGGATTTCTCCATTCTCAAAATGTTCACTCCGGGATTTCTAAATTCTCAAAAAGTTCACTCCATGATTTCTCAATTCTCTAAAAGTTCACCCCAGGATTTCTCAATTCTCTAAAAGTTCACTCCAAGATTTATAAATTCTCAAAAAGTTCACTCCAAGATTTATAAATTCTCGAAAAGTTCACTCCGGGATTTCTTACCTCGAAAAGTTCACTTCAAGATAACTCAACTAAAATCATAAATTTATTCCACCAGGTGGCCGCTTCAAAAAAGAGGTAATGGTCGACGGTAGCAGCAGCCTGCTGCTCATCCGCGACGAAGGCCGCCCACCCGATCAGCAGTTCGCAGCCTGGTGCGACGCCTGCTTGTTCGTGTTCGCGCTGGACAATGCCGACAGCTTCGATGCTGTCTATCAGTTCTATAATAGAATGTCGCAGTATAGGAATCTGGCCGACATGCCTATACTGCTGGTGGGGACTCAAGGTTGGTTGGGGTGCCTAGCGGCGGCTCATCGAAGGCTCTTGGGGGGGGAGGGTGGTTAGCGGCGGCTCATCAAAGGATTTTAGAGGGAGGGGTGGCTAGCGGCGGCTCATCAAAGGCTCTTGGGGGGGGGGGAAGCGTGGTTAGCGGCGGCTCATCAAAGGATTTTAGAGGGAGGGGTGGCTAGCGGCGGCTCATCAAAGGATCTTTATGGCAGGGGTGGCTAACGGCGGCTCATCAAACGATCTTTGGGGCAGGGGTGGCTAGCGGCAGCTCATCAAAGAATTTTGGGAAAGGGATGGCTAGCGGCGGTTTATCAAAGGATTTTAGAGGGAGGGGTGGCTAGCGGCGGCTCATCAAAGGATCTTTATGGCAGGGGTGGCTAACGGCGGCTCATCAAACGATCTTTGGGGCAGGGGTGGCTAGCGGCGGCTCATCAAAAAATTTTGGGAAAGGGATGGCTAGCGGCGGTTTATCAAAGGATTTTGGGAAAGGGATGGCTAGCGGCGGCTCATCAAAAAATTTTGGGAAAGGGATGGCTAGCGGCGGTTTATCAAAGGATTTTAGAGGGAGGGGTGGCTAGCGGCGGCTCATCAAACGATCTTTGGGGCAGGGGTGGCTAGCGGCGGCTCATCAAACGATCTTTATGGCAGGGGTGGCTAGCGGCGGCTCATCAAACGATCTTTGGGGCAGGGGTGGCTAGCGGCGGCTCATCAAAGGATTTTGGGAAAGGGATGGCTAGCGGTGGCTCATCAAAGGATCTTTGGGGAAGGGTTGGCTAGCGGCGGCTCATCAAAGGATCTTTGGGGAAGGGATGGCTAGCGGCGGCTCATCAAAGGATCTTTGGGGAAGGGTTGGCTAGCGGCGGCTCATCAAAGGATCTTTGGGGAAGGGTTGGCTAGCGGCGGCTCATCAAAGGATCTTTGGGGAAGGGATGGCTAGCGGCGGCTCATCAAAGGATTTTGGGGGAGGAATGGCTAGCGGCGGCTCATCAAAGGATTTTGGGGGGAGGAATGGCTAGCGGCGGCTCATCAAACGATCTTTGGGGCAGAGGTGGCTAGCGGCGGCTCATCAAAGGATCTTTGAGGAAGGGTGACTAGCGGCGTCTCATCAAAGGATCTTTAGGGAAGGGTTGGCTAGCGACGGCTTATCAAAGGATCTTTGGGGAAGGGGTGGCTAGCGACGGCTTATCAAAGGATCATGGTGGCTTACTTCCTAAACGTTGGCTTGAAAATCTCTGGTTATTGAACTCATTGTTGCAAAATAATCAAAATATGCCCATCTAACTACTGTGTTCCAAATCAGACTCAATCAGCGAATCGCGGCCAAGAGTTATTGATGAAGCAAAGACTAGAAAATGCGCTCAGGATTTGCGCCGCTGCGTCTACTTGGAGACCTGCGCTACCTACGGGCACAATGTTGATCGCGTCTTTCAAGAGGGTGAGTGAGAGCATGGTAGTGAGTTCACACATAAGTCAGTGACAGTGAATTTTTATTAGATGCAATGCAATATGTTAAAATGGAGTAATGAAATAAATGCATTTCTCACAATCAATTGACACTTTGATGCTACTCAGGCTGGGTAGTTTGTACGGTAATACGAGAAGTACATGTGATATTCGTGCGTTGCAGTCGACTCCAACCCAAACTACAATAAGGGGTGAAAAGTTATATGTAAAACTTTAATTACCGCCAATGTACATTATTAAGCGTACATTTAGTATTTGGTCCTTGCCGCGCCCATCAGCCAATGGGAGCAGGCGGAGGTGAGGTGGGTGTCTATCCTCTTAACTTTTTTACCTGCTAACTCTGCGGTGTATATTGGAGAGCGAATTTAAATAGATATATAAGATAGAAGAGACGAGTGCACCAAGTGTTTGTCATGCCAGACAAGATGGCCGCCCTCTTAGAGACCACGCCGCGTCGGCGTTACTACACCAAACTCCAGCCCAACCAATTGTCAACTATTCGTTTCCCATTAGCCGTTTCTCGTCGCTGTCATCGACATAACGCGCAACAGTTGATGCTTAGCAGCAGATCTTCTGCTACTACTCCTGCTACTAATAGTAGTAGCTGTAGTAATAATACTCATCCAAGGAGTCGAAGTCTTTCTAGAACTAGACTAATGCGAGCCTTGCTGCCTCGTAGGCCAAAGAGAACAGCTGGTTGTCACTTAAAGCGCAGTTTCTTAAGCCACTGCTTGTGCAGTTCGGCAAGCGATCAGTCCGTGTCACCTGTAGCGACTCCCCTGACCTCCCTGACCTCGCCGTGGTCGGTGCTTAAACAACCCGCAGCTTGCCATCGGATTGTGACCAGTCAGCAGGCTTGGAAGAAGCCTTCGGCTGCTCAGACACCTGGACAGCAGCAGCAACAGCCAGGTGGCTCTCATATGAATGCTCGAGGTGGCTTGTACAATGTACCCCCGCCTGGCAAAGATGTGAGTAACTCAAGTGATTTTTATTGAGCACTTTTTGAGCTGACTGTACACCCTGTCTGAGTGTGTGCTATCGTTCTGAGGGTTTACATTGGTCTAGCTGGGGTCACATTAGTCTGGTTGTGGTCACATTAGTCTAGCTGGGGTCACATCGGTCTAGCTGGGGTCACATTGGTCTATCTGGGGTCACATTGGTCTATCTGGGGTCACATTGGTCTAGCTGGGGTCACATTGGTCTAGCTGTGGTCACATTGGTCTAGCTGTGGTCACATTAGTCTAGCTGAGGTCACATCAGTCTAGCTGGGGTCACATTGGTCTAGCTGGGGTCACATTGGTCTAGCTGGGGTCACATTGGTCTAGCTGAGGTCACATCAGTCTAGCTGGGGTCACATTGGTCGAGTAACCTTAAACTGATAGGATCGCATGACGAATTATTAATTAAAATCCTTATAAAACATTTTTTTGATTGCCTCATTGGGTCTCGCCAATCAATCAATTTAACTATGTTTTGAATTTTAGCCACCTTCCCATACACTTGACAAAACTTAGTAGATTTATAAACTGTTCACCAGAATACTTCAGACTTCTTCATCGCTTTGCTCTTATCTTAGTTGAACTTGATGAATTATTTAATACAATAAACTATTTTTCCTATTCCATATCTTTTTCTCTTCCCCTCCTACTCATTCAGGTGAGCAAATCCTCAGGCAGATTCTCTGGTCCAGTTGCTCACGTGCCAAGCCCGACCCAGCAACTACAGCTGCAGCAGTATCACCAGCAGCAGCAGCAGCAGCCACTTGGCTACACTGACTACAGCGGAGGCAGCGGCGGAGCCGATGTGAGTTGATAACTTGTTTCTTTTGTTGTTTTTAAACATTTTGTCTACTGACTTTTTTCAATAGCGTCATTTTAAATAGTTTTTGTCGTTAGTTGCACCTTTTTATAGCCCTTGGCCTTTCCTCATAGCCTCAGGCCCTTCATGATAGGCTCAAGCCCTTCATGATAGCCTCAGACTCTTCAAAATAGCCTCTGGCCCTTCATGATAGCCTCCGGCCCTTCCTGATAGCCTCAGGCCGTTGATGATAGACTCAGGCCCTTCATGATAGCCTCAGGCCCTTCATGATAAGCTCAGGCCCTTCATGATAGGCTCAGGCCCTTCATGATAGGCTCAAGCCCTTCATGATAGCCTCAGACCCTTCAAAATAGCCTCTGGCCCTTCATGATAGCCTCAGGCCCTTCCTGATAGCCTCAGGCCGTTAATGATAGCCTCAGACCCTTCATGATAGCCTCAGGCCCTTCATGATAGCCTCAAGCCCTTCATGATAGCCTCTGGCCCTTCATGATAGCCTCAGGCCCTTCCTGATAGCCTCAGGCCGTTGATGATAGCCTCAGGCCCTTCATGATAGCCTCAGGCCCTTCCTGATAGCCTCAGGCCGTTGATGATAGCCTCAGGCCCTTCATGAGAGCCTCAGGCCCTCCAACCAGTGAAGTTGGCTAATCCAAAACAATCACGTGTGATGAAAAAAATTGCAAGGCCCCCAGCGACGACGCCACCAGTTATCACAGCCAGTCGGCTCAGATATCTCGCAAGCCCAGCGCGGGTACTTTAAGTAGTAGCTGCGGCATCGGCGGCGGCGGAGTTGTTGCACACGGAAAACCCGTGCGCCACCAGAGTGCCTCAGTAGGTGCTATTGATCAGCTGTGACCTTTGCAACCGAAGTGTGCTGATGTGGATCACCGACCCTGATTGCCCGCTGATATTGTCTGCATGGGATTTCTTATTTCATTTTAGTTACTGCATATGTTGATAACTTGGCTGGAAGAATTGGATTGATTGGCTAAATAGTATCTCAGTGCATGGTTGCTGGGCTTTGTATGCTTTTGCCTATTGGCTTTTTTTTTGAGGTTTCGTTTTTAGTTTTTGTAGCTGAGTGAGTTATGTTGGTAGCTGAGTGAGTTTGTAGCTGAGTGGGTTGGTAGCTGAGTGAGTTTGTAGCTGAGTGAGTTTGTAGCTGAGTGAGTTTGTACCTGAGTGAGTTTGTAGCTGAGTAAGTTTGTAGCTGAGTGAGTTTGTACCTGAGTGAGTTTGTAGCTGAGTAAGTTTTTAGCTGAGTGAGTTGGTAGCTGAGTGGCTTTCTAGCTGAACAGGGTGATAGCTGAACAGGGTGATAGCTGAACAGGGTGCTAGCTGAGCAGTGTGCAAGCTGAGCAGTTTGCAAGCTGAACAGGGTGCTAGCTGAGCAGGGTGCTAGCTGAGCAGTGTGCAAGCTGAGCAGTTTGCAAGCTGAACAGGGTGCTAGCTGAGCAGGGTGCTAGCTGAGCAGTGTGCAAGCTGAGCAGTTTGCAAGCTGAACAGGGTGCTAGCTGAGCAGGGTGCTAGCTGAGCAGGGTGCTAGCTGAGCAGGGTGCTAGCTGAACAGGGTGCTAGCTGAGCAGTTTGCAAGCTGAACAGGGTGCTAGCTGAGCAGTGTGCAAGCTGAGCAGGGTGCTAGCTGAGCAGTTTGCAAGCTGAGCAGGGTGCTAGCTGAGCAGGGTGCTAGCTGAGCAGTGTGCAAGCTGAACAGGGTGCTAGCTGAGCAGTGTGCTAGCTGAGCAGTGTGCAAGCTGAACAGGGTGCTAGCTGAACAGGGTGCTAGCTGAGCAGTTTGCAAGCTGAACAGGGTGCTAGCTGACCAGTTTGCAAGCTGAACAGGGTGCTAGCTGAGCAGTGTGCAAGCTGAACAGGGTGCTAGCTGAGCAGTGTGCAAGCTGAACAGGGTGCTAGCTGAGCAGTTTGCAAGGAGAGTGTAATAATAGCTACTTGGTTTTGCAGTGTTGATTTAAAATTCCCCAAAAAATATATTTAAACATATTTAGCGTGCTACTCACAGTAGTATCATCATTTTTGCACCTCGCAGCCAATTGGGCAGTACTACGAACCGCCAGTGCAGTCGCATCCAATGCACTCGTTTGGTACTCCAGTCTCCTATCAGCCTTTAACTCCGCCTCATCCTATGCTGCAGCAGCAGCAACAACAGCAGCAGCAACACGGCAAGCCGGTGAAGAAGTCAGACAGCTTGTTAAGGGTGAGACACGCTACTTTATTCGTGCTCATATTAACTGCATATAGTACTCGTGCTTGCACTCGTAGCCACTTTTAATCTGCACTTTTATACCGCTATTTTGGTGTTAGCTCCTTGTTGTAGAGATTCTATATGTTATGTATTTATTTATCAGCACCGGCGTGCACACGTGGCTCTGGTATTGGTTACTGTGCTTTATCAAACTGTTTCCGTTTTCAAGCTGTCGCTCAGCTTGTCAGCCTCAGTCCCAGCCCTGGCTGACCGCTACACTGCTCAGCGCTCTTTGCCGCACGGCGCCTCTCTGGATTATTATAATCCAGCTGATGAGGATGATGATGAGCACCCCTACGAGCTTTACGATCATTTAACTGCCGGCTTAGCTAAGCGCCCGCCTCCTCCGGTGCCTCCCCGGCCGCCGCCGCCCCAACTGCGGCAGCTGGGGCTGCAGCCGCAGCCGAAGCAGCAGCCGAAAAAGCGGTCACCTTTGATGCGCTACTTAAGGGGCAGCTTATGGACGTCCAGCAAGGTTTATTGAGGGCATAAGCTTGGTTAGACGGAGACACATTAGGCTATTAGGGTATATTAGGGTCATTCATTAGACTATTAGGTAATCCATCATCATTTTTCTCGTAATACCCATTAGGCTTACTAGGAGGCTTCCATTAGTGTATTAGCTATCTTCCATCAGGATATTTAGTGATTTATTTATAAGACTATTAGGCAATCTCCATTTAGGGGAATCCATTAGTGTATTAGGCGGCCTTCATTAATTGAAATCCATTAGAATATCAGGCGGCCTCCATTGGTTTAAATCCATTAGGTATTTAAGCGACCTCCATTAGGTGAAAAATCCATTAGGATATTTGGCGACCTTCATTAGTTGAAATCCATTATAGGTATTAGGCGAACTCCATTAGGTAAAATTCATTAGGGTATTAGGCGACTTTCATCATGTTCTGGGTGATTTCTATTGAGATATTAGCTTGACTCGATTAGGCTATTTAGATAAACAGGTATCTATATTCGGCAATATTGCTTGCCAAGTTATACGCAATCCACTACTGATATTTTAGTAGGCATGTAAGGGCATTGTCAATGCCTGGCAATAATAAATTATCGGAGCGCGCATGCTTACCCTTGTGTTCCGAAACAGATTCGGTTTTTTCAAGACCAATAATCTGAATAGTCAGTATATACCATACGAGTAAGCTATTGTCATGGCAAACTTGATTTGTTAATTGTGCCAATTAAGTTATTCAACTTACTTCAACAAAGCAGATTGGTCACAGATTCATTTGGTTCGATTTGGTCAGCGATTTAAAACAAATAATTGTTTGCGGCCCAGGCTCGATTCCAAGTGCAGTCACATTAATTTGGGGCTAAATTGAAATCTTGGCTTGGCTCTGCTCGTGCAATTAACGTTAGAGGCCGCTCAGGGGAGTCGGCGTATTGGGGCAGTAATGCCTCTCGCCGGTTGTGTGACAATGCCGCTTAAAGTGCGCCAGGGTGCACACTGCCGCTCTGTCTCCGTGGGTAAAACGGTTACCATAGTACCTATCCTATCAAGTGTAATGTTACACTATCTGTTGTTCCATGCCTGTAGTGGCACTGTACTTTCCTCGTATTTAAATAAATTGCACTTCGTTGTTGCTTTTTTCAACAATTTTCACTTGATCTGACATCAAGGACAAAGCGGAGGAACAGCAACTGGCGGCTGGGTTCCAGCACGCCGATTATTCGGCTTATTATGCCTCAGCGTCTGTGCCGTCCATCGCTCCCGGCTCCTGCCAGCTGTCGCTGCCGCCCCCGCCTCCGCTGCCTCCTCATCATCAGCCTCAGCCTCAGCAGCAGCAGTTGGGGCAGCGCGTTGCCAAGGATAGGAGTAGCTTTGCTCAGGGATCGGTAAGCCCCAGAATGGAGGACAAGGCTAATGAGTTTATGAATGTGTTTCTCTATCAGAGTTTGGATGCTTGTTTATCTGTGTGTATTTGGATTTGTTTTGTGAGTATTTGGACTAGCAATGGGGTAATCTGGAAAGAATCTCTGTTCTCTACAAGTAACAAAAAGACACCATAATAAAGCCTTCACAAAGACAACAGACATTCCATCTAAAAAGAAAACATCCCAAGACAGCAAGCATCCCCCAGATAGCAAGCATCCCCCAGATAGCAAACATCCCCCAGATAGCAAACATCCCCCAGATAGCAAGCATCCCCCAGATAGCAAGCATCCCCCAGATAGCAAGCATCCCCCAGATAGCAAGCATCCCCAGATAGCAAGCATCCCCCAGATAGCAAGCATCCCCCAGATAGCAAGCATCTCCCAGATAGCATGCAAGCATCCCCCAGATAGCAAGCATCCCCCAGATAGCAAGCACCCCCCAGATAGCAAGCATCCCCTGATAGCAAGCATCCCCCAGATAGCAGGCATCCCCCAGATAGCAAGCATCCCCCAGATAGCAAGCATCCCCCAGATAGCATGCAAGCATCCCCCAGATAGCAAGCATCCCCCAGATAGCAAGCACCCCCCAGATAGCAAGCATCCCCCAGATAGCATGCAAGCATCCCCCAGATAGCAAGCATCCCCCAGATAGCAAGCATAAAGTATTTAGATGTGTGTTTATAAGTATTTGGATGTGTGTTTAGCTATGATTATTTGTATCTGTTTATCTCTGAGATGTGTAGTGTGTTCATCGGGCTTCAAGAGCGGCGTTTTCGTGTGCGTAAGTATTCAATATGTTAATCTGGGAAATTATAAACATGTGTTTACTGATGTGTTTAGTTATATGTGTTTAGTCACGTAACTCTTGCTATTCTGTGACGCTTTCCTAGAAATGTACTTCCCATATTTATCTTTGCTATCGCACCTTCACACTTTATTTACAAAAAAATTAATATATTTTCTACTGGTTTTTTTCTGTTGGAGCTAGCTGCACCCTCAACCCAATCATTACTCAGGAGAAGTCGGACAAGGACGCCACCCCGAATGCCACCCCGACTCAGAACCG
>NIVC01000225.1:415915-505915 GCA_002269645.1 Macrostomum lignano
TTTTTCTTTGCCTGTCCGTGATAGCCTACTGTAAGTACGACACAATGGAAAATGATTTTTTTAATTTACATAGCTTTAAATCTTTTTTTAGTAGGCTTTTAATTCTCGGTGTCCCAAATTCAAATGCCATTGTCTATAGCCCTCGGGATTTATACACCATAGCTGCCTCTATCAGCGTTCAAAACGCTGATATGCTATTACAAACTTATCAAGATATTTAATGTTAGACCCACCCATTTGCCTGCACTAAAACTGCAGCCACGCAGACCATGCGTGCCCTCTCTGTGTTAATTCATCTAACTAGCTAACTATGCAAATAAGATGGGTCGGGCGGAAAAATATCAAGCCACCACCCCAACACTGCCCCCGAGCACAATGCCGAGGGTTATAAATACAATGCAATTGGAAGAGCCGAGGCTCTCCACTGCCGAGTTAAGTAAAGTTTGAGTTCAAACCTAAGAAAGGACAATTGTCTCAGTTCTTCGAAGTTTCTGCCTGTCGTGGCAGAGGGGTAGCAGGCGTGTAGGTACTTGGCGTGAGAGGCCTTCAGAGACTACCGATAAATGACCTGTTACGGCCTCAAAAGGAATTTTTCATCTCATGTAAAACATAGACATAATATTTTACGGGATATTATTGAATATATTTACGACTTAATGCCCCTGGTGCTTAATGCCCCTGGTGCTTAATGCCCCTGGTGCTTAATGTCCCTGGTGCTTAATGCCCCTGGTGCTTAATGCCCCTGGTGCTTAATGTCCCTGGTGCTTAATGCCCCTGGTGCTTAATGTCCCTGGTGCTTAATGCCCCTGGTGCTTAATGCCCCTGGTGCTTAATGCCCCTGGTGCTTAATGCCCCTGGTGCTTAATGCCCCTGGTGCTTAATGTCCCTGGTGCTTAATGCCCCTGGTGCTTAATGTCCCTGGTGCTTAATGCCCCTGGTGCTTAATGCCCCTGGTGCTTAATGTCCCTGGTGCTTAATGCCCCTGGTGCTTAATGTCCCTGGTGCTTAATGCCCCTGGTGCTTAATGCCCCTGGTGCTTAATGCCCCTGGTGCTTAATGCCCCTGGTGCTTAATGCCCCTGGTGCTTAATGTCCCTGGTGCTTAATGTCCCTGGTGCTTAATGCCCCTGGTGCTTAATGCCCCTGGTGCTTAATGCCCCTGGTGCTTAATGCCCCTGGTGCTTAATGTCCCTGGTGCTTAATGCCCCTGGTGCTTAATGTCCCTGGTGCTTAATGCCCCTGGTGCTTAATGCCCCTGGTGCTTAATGTCCCTGGTGCTTAATGCCCCTGGTGCTTAATGTCCCTGGTGCTTAATGCCCCTGGTGCTTAATGCCCCTGGTGCTTAATGCCCCTGGTGCTTAATGCCCCTGGTGCTTAATGCCCCTGGTGCTTAATGCCCCTGGTGCTTAATGTCCCTGGTGCTTAATGTCCCTGGTGCTTAATGCCCCTGGTGCTTAATGCCCCTGGTGCTTAATGCCCCTGGTGCTTAATGCCCCTGGTGCTTAATGCCCCTGGTGCTTAATGTCCCTGGTGCTTAATGCCCCTGGTGCTTAATGTCCCTGGTGCTTAATGCCCCTGGTGCTTAATGCCCCTGGTGCTTAATGTCCCTGGTGCTTAATGCCCCTGGTGCTTAATGTCCCTGGTGCTTAATGCCCCTGGTGCTTAATGCCCCTGGTGCTTAATGCCCCTGGTGCTTAATGCCCCTGGTGCTTAATGCCCCTGGTGCTTAATGCCCCTGGTGCTTAATGTCCCTGGTGCTTAATGCCCCTGGTGCTTAATGCCCCTGGTGCTTAATGTCCCTGGTGCTTAATGCCCCTGGTGCTTAATGCCCCTGGTGCTTAATGCCCCTGGTGCTTAATGCCCCTGGTGCTTAATGCCCCTGGTGCTTAATGTCCCTGGTGCTTAATGCCCCTGGTGCTTAATGTCCCTGGTGCTTAATGCCCCTGGTGCTTAATGTCCCTGGTGCTTAATGCCCCTGGTGCTTAATGTCCCTGGTGCTTAATGCCCCTGGTGCTTAATGCCCCTGGTGCTTAATGCCCCTGGTGCTTAATGTCCCTGGTGCTTAATGCCCCTGGTGCTTAATGCCCCTGGTTCTGGCGCCTCCTAAAGACCCCCCCCCCAACAAAAATCCTGGCTACGCCCAAGAACGTTTCACTATATGGGAGGTGGTTAGACCGAATTCTGACCGAAACTCAACTTGAATTTCGCACACAGCCTCTGTAATTACCACATTTTGCAAAAAGTACAATTCTTTGCCGAAACAATGGTCTATAACTATACACACGTCCCAACCATTTCCAGTGTAGTAGGTTAAATTCTATAGAAATGCTGTCAGCAATTGTCACATGCATTCATTCAGTTTCTTTAATTCGAAACTGCAATGCTTCCTCGCTTTAGGCTATGACTTGACCTGAAAGGAGTGGCAGCGCATGCATTAATATTGGTCCAAACCACTGCTTCAATGAGCTCAATACCGATCCGATCGATCGCTCACTATTGGAATCCCCCTGAGCCACCACCCCCCCCCCCGTTTCCAGCCACCTTTGACTCCAACACAACTACTAGAGGCGTGCTGATAAGTTGAACGACGCTGGTGTGCAGGACTTTGCACGCAGCTCAGTTGTAAGCCATGAAAAGCCAAGCTACTCAGCAGAGTGGGCAAATGCCACCCAGCGCAAGCCCACTGCATGGCTGGGTGTAGCGATGTCCGGCAGCTCAAAGCACCTGCTCTGAGCTGAGAGAGTAAGGAAGCTAGCTATTCCCAAGTCTTTAAAGGTTTGAAATGGAATCAGCCTGTTTGCCGAGAAGTCCAAGTCCGACAAAATTTCGTATTCGTCTGCGTTGGCCGAGAAATTTCGACATGACAATCACTTGAGCTCTGTTTGGAATTTTTGTCTG
Source organism: Macrostomum lignano (assembly GCA_002269645.1). Lineage (NCBI taxonomy): Eukaryota > Metazoa > Platyhelminthes > Macrostomidae > Macrostomum > Macrostomum lignano. The sequence goes on from NIVC01000225.1 coordinate 418,813, forward strand.
CCTGTGCCTGGCTGCGGAGTGCTTGTTTTATCATAGAAACGCGTGCCGTTTTAACTATATGAATAATGCATAGAACCATAACCAAACCATGCCTATAACAATTTTTTAACATAGAAATTCTGTTTAACAATATGAATTTCAGAAAACAAGAATACTGAGATGACCGACGGTGGCGACTGCTAAGGGTCTTCGACTTCGAAGTGTCGGTTGAACTACTAAAATAGTTACTTTAACACGGTGTTGGGATATGACATTTTGCGCAAATTATTAATAACTTAAAACCATGAAATTGAGGCTCAAAATTCTGCTCAGAAGAACAGAAATTGATGACGGAATTTAATGGCGAGTTGAATTAAAATCAAAATTATAAAAGATCACTGCAAATTAAGCCGTTTTACGATAAATTATTACTTTAAATTTGTTATAAGAATACTCCCTAACAGTGAGGTAGCGGTAACTAATATCTGGTTGATAGGGAAGTCACCATATAACTTTTGATTGAAATTAAATAAAAAAGTTGCTCTCCTGGCTAATGCCACTAATAACAAGTTCTATGGTAAGTGCAGGCGTAAGTCAGAACTTTGCGCTTGGCGTAAGACGAGGGTCGTAAAGCTGTTTCTCGAAGCTAACCTAGAGTTCTCGCAACTTACGCAGTTCGCAAGTTATCGTGAAGCGAAAAAATGTTGTCTATGGCCGAAGTGGGCAACGATCCTAATGGTTTTTGTCTGCTTCAGTATATACTAGCAATTAGGCTATAGAATTAGATTTAGTTATATAGAATCTTTTTGTACATATTGATGCTTAAAATTAATTTCAAAGTCAATAAACGGACTTCTTTCAGCACTCTTCTCCGGCTAACCGTGGTCCACCGCCAGTAGCCACTTTGTCTTTCCGTACTAGGGCTGTCTTTGCTTTGACGTTGGACTTCACGTCGCATCACTTCTTCCTACATTCTTCGCCTGTACATTTATTTCCACCGATCACATTCACACCAGCTGCGATGGTCTCCCAACAGGCCTTCTTTCTCCTCTGCATCTCAACCTTTTGATCCTTTGAGTTAAAAATGCCCAAGTATTTGTTGACATAGCTAAGTAATTCTTCTATTTCTATGCGATTAGTGCTTTAAGTGCGTCTTACGACTGATACCGAGCAGTCGTAGGGTTAAGATCAACCTTACGAAAGACCATAGACATACGAACGTTTCGAGAAACAGTCTTTTGCGCAAAGTTACGAACTCGTAAAGTTGCGATCAATCTTACGCATAGCTAACTTGCGAGCCCTTCGAGCAACCCGCAAGTGTAGCTTACCCAACTTACGTCCATGGCCGATCGTAAGTTGCTTTCGAGAAAGACCCCCCCCCCTAGGTCGATCGCACCGTCAACATTAGAAATATAGGGGCGAGGCAACCCAAGTTTTATTATGATCAACAGAGCCTCATAAAATTAGAAATGCGAAACCAATGGATCTTCTAGAAGACTCACCTCCCCTTTTTATCCAAACGGCGACTGCTGAATCGTGCCTTCGATTTTTTAAACTTTAACCAACTCTATAAATTTAGCAATGTATAGTTGCGTACATGGTTTGAACTATACATATTGCTTGAATGGTGTCTTAAAGAGAATGTTGCTTCATCAGCCGACAAAAATCAGATTATGTAAAAACTACAACGAACGTTCTCTGAGTAGTAGATACGGCTTTGAGGTATTTGTTGAGCATAGTTCAGCGCTACCTTTTGTCAATCTAAACTTGAAGCCGCATAGAAAACGATGGTGTGGGGCATGGGGGCCTCATCGCTTAGCGAGAGACATCCTGACCTTGAATGCCTACTCAAAATGGAACTTTGACCATTAAGAACCATACGAGCTCGAACAAACAAGCACAGCTCAAATTTTAGGCGACAAAGACTCAACTTCTCGTCGACGTATGACGGTTGGTACATGAAGGTTTTGTTTTTAAAAATTCATAAAATAAAATGTTTTAAAGCAACTTATTTAACCAGTTTTGAATATAAATTTTTCCAGCATTCCAAAAATCGCCAGGTGTTTCATAGTTCGTTCTTCTAGGGGTGTTTTCCGGGTTTTCGGGGTTGGGAAATCCGAGCAGACACCACCAACAGAGGTTTGGACTCATTCCAGCATTCTTGACTTTGGTTTATTTTTAACAAGAGTTGCGAAATCGATGAGAAGCAAAATAGGAGGCACGCAATTGGCCATATCTGTCGCTCTCGGCTTCATAAGTGCTGCCAATAAAAACTTTTATCCCAGAAATTTGAATGCATTTAGGTTCGAGTGATTACGAGCGTATCAAGCACGACCCCAATGCAGCTAATTTGTGATAAACACTTGAGAATCACAAAAGATTTATTTCTAGCTGACCAACTGTTTCAGAAGCATATCCTGAAGCCCGATTATTGCGATTGAAACAATAAGATGTTATTCACTTTGAAGTTCGAGTGAACCTCAGCAGAACGAACCAGAGCTGTATAAAAATGAGTTTAGTTTCAGATGATTCAAATGGCTAGAAAATGATTTCAAGCATGCCTATTCATGTTCTACTGCTCAGTTTCTGCATTGCTCGGGTTGTGTCTCTGAGCCATCCAACCTTCGTCAGGCAGCACAGGTGCTCAACTGTAGCAACGGTTGGAAGCGTTTCAAGCGCTCGAAACAGGCTCGCCTGCGCTGATCTTTGCGCCAAAAAACTGCGCTGCAACGGATTTCGTTTCTCGAAGTTCCCCAACCCGACCGGGACTAGAGCTAGCGAAGGAACGTCAAACAGTCGAGGAGGTCTTTGTTCACTTGGCGACTCGTGCGACGCTAGGCAACCGGAGAGCTGGCCCGGATGGGACTGCAATGCTTATCTGTACAGCTCTATTGACGATTCAACAGGTGAGTGCTTTGTATAGGAGGAGGCTGCATCTGCAGCAGCCGTAAGGATCCTAGATTGACGTTCTGCTGAAATCCCTTCAAATCTTCAAACTGATGCTTAAAAACATTAAAGCTTCTTAGCTAATTGCCTTCCTTTTTTTTACAATTTGGACCTATCGATATGCATAAGGAAGTTATTTGGCAGTGTCTAGACTTAAGGGGTTGTAGCCTAGTGGTTAGAGAGTCGGACCCACGACTGAAAGGTCGGGGATTCGATTCTTGACCCACTCGGAACAATTTGTGTCCTAAAACAAGACACTTCACTTAACTCTGCATTGATTCAGTTCCCGAAAAATGGTGGAAAATGGGTTTCAGAATTAGCTGGGGTAATTAAGGGTGTGTGTGTCGACCCCCCCCCCAGTCCTTGGACTGAACAGCCGTACGCAGCCTTCAGATGCTCCGCGCAATAGCTGCGGCTGAGCTGTCGGTTGCCATCCGGCCTAATTAGGGCAGGTGTAGTCAATTATTATTATCACTAGATTAAGGATCTGTTGAGAAAAGGAATATCAGTCTAAGCACCATGAATGGAGCCCAAAGTGAAGCTCAGGAGTATTAACCTTGCCAGACGTCATTCTATTAAAACGGCATATTAAAACGCCATTCTGCAGACAGTCCCACGCAGCGCCTGTCCCAGCTGCAGATGCTGCTGTATTATCGTTTCGCTCGCAGCGGCCTGACAAACGAGGCCGGGCCCAGACGGTCCTGTCTGGTCAGCAGCCACGTCGATATCGGGCCCGACGGCGCCAGCTTTGGCGGCTACACTGCGTCGCAGCTTACAACCGAAACGCCCCGATTTGAGCAACGTTTGGACTTTGGAAAGGCCTACTCCGTGTTTCTGATGGTGCGCCATGCTTTTGACGACAGGTGCGCTTCAGATCTTTAAGGACTCTGGCTCTCGTCATTTTGACTAGTCGTCCATATTTGCAAGCCCACAAGTCATCAAAGCTTCTCAAAGTCATATCTGAACTTTAAAGTACAAAGCTACAAATTTGTAAATTACACTCGTACTTTCAGCTACCAATTCTATCACAAGTTCACCGCCTGTGAAAACCAAGATGCGACCGGAAACACTCTGGCGAAGGTGTTTGGACTGTTATACCATTACGCATTCTGGACTTCGGCCTCTCGATTAGTGGCCCCTGCGCAGATGCGTTACACCGAGAGCAGAAACACCCTGCCGACTACTGGAGGAGCGTCCGGCCTTCTTTCCGTAGGACTGGTGTTCAATGGTGGCTCTGTGCACCGGTTTTACATGAACGGAACCAGTGTGAGGGTTGCGCGTCAATGGCTGGAGCATCCCGGCTTCGCTTCTGCCGATCGGTTTCAGTGCCTGACTCTCGGCTCGTCCTCAATGTCGGACTACAGTCTGAATGGCTCGATGCGCTGCTACGGCCTCAGCGCTAAAGAGCTGACGGCTGCGGAGTTCCGGTTTCTACAGGACCGGTGTCTAGAAGACTGACTGTGCTGTCTGTCTGTCTGTCTGCCTGTCTGTCTGTCTGTCTGTCTGTCTGTCTGTCTGTCTGTCTGTCTGTCTGTCTGTCTGTGTGTCTGTCTGCCGGTCTGTCTGTCTGTCTGTCTGTCTGTCTGTCTGTCTGTCTGTCTGTCTGTCTGCCTGTCTGTCTGTCTGTCTGTCTGTCTGTCTGTCTGTCTGTCTGTCTGTCTGTCTGTCTGTCTGTCTGTCTGTCTGTCTGTCTGTCTGTGTGTCTGTCTGCCGGTCTGTCTGTCTGTCTGTCTGTCTGTCTGTCTGTCTGTCTGTCTGTCTGTCTGTCTGTCTGTCTGTCTGTCTGTCTATCTGTCAAAACAGACAAAAATTCATTGATTCTTGACGCGTTCAACTCAAATTTGCCGAAGCTCTGCAAGCAAGGAAATCTGGTATCCGCTTTTCTCGACGTCAGTTACGTCATTTTCGATTATTGCACTGTTTGATAAAGCTTTTCTTTTCCTGGTATCTGGCAGGAAAAAAGTTTCTGCGGAGTAATTATCTTTCACTTTGGGAAAATATACTGCTTCTCAATGAGCAGGTGAGCTACCCTGCCACCTGCCTTTCGTGAGCATGATTTAGTCTCCACCAGAGCTCCGAATCTCACCTGTTGCACTGTCGTACGTAACTGAAAGCTGAACTTTATTGACCAAAAGGCCGGTGAATTAGCCTATTCGTAACTAATTTTAGACGGAAATAAAAAAATAGCTGAACAGTTGATTTTGTAAAGTTAAAGTTAGAGATGTTAAATTGGTCGACGTTACTGCCTTAAGCATAACGTTTTTTTAGCTTGCGTGGACATGGTCCCCAACACCAGATAGTTATAGATAGTTTAGTTAGTGCATAGGAGTTAAGTCTCAGTTTCTTTAATAACAGTCTCTCCTCAAGGTCTCCATTTCCGAGATAACGGCTCTCAACAGTCGCCTTGGTCAGGCTGTTGCTCTGAAGGAGAAATTTGGTTCAAGCTGGGCAATGGTGGAAAGATCAGACGGCTTAAAATTTATTAATAAGGTTCACTGCTGCTTGTCAAGTTCTTACCCTGCTCCTCGTTAGACTTCTTCGTGCGTCTTTGGCGCGTCTTCTTGCCCTCTCTGCTACGGGATCCAGCGCCACCTGTTTGAAGAAAAGTATAGATAGACTCGCTTTAAAAGGAATTATGCATGTTACATTATGGACCTATTTTTTGCTTAAATCGAACAAATTTAGTAGGCTGTCGCGGTATGGGTAAACACTTTTCTCCCGTACCTGATCTGATTACGTTACCAACGAGAAGGGCATGCTTGTGGGATGTCCTTTTTGATACAAGTTACTTGTAGTTTAATCAAAAGCGGAATATTTCCTGGCTAATACCAGATTTTTTAACCGCACACACAAAGATACGAGGATTAAATTGCCAAGTATGGCTGTACGGATGAATATCAACTTCTAACAGTAGTTTTTATGGCTTCTCACTAGCAGATGCTATGAAGCATGCCACAGTCGCTAACCATAGAAGTTTTCTCACTTTGCCCACTTACCTGTCGAACGCAAATTGGTTCCATTCTTGCCAAGAGGATTGCCACTGTGGGCAACGCCTAGGAACTGGTAGCTTAAACTCCAGCGTCGATAGTTTTTGGAAGTAATGCCACTTTGCCGACTGCCCGAGTAGGACCCGCGACCCGGAAGCACACGAAGGCGAAGATATTTGGTTTGGCCAACTTTCAGCAGACCGTCGTGCACAGCTGCCATGCCCAAAGTCGAGTCGCCGGTGTAAATGTCCGTCCCCCAGAGTTTGCCACTGGCGGTGCCAGTGATGAGAAGGTCGAAGCAAGTCCCGACCATCCGACGGTAGGCTTGCATATTCACCGGCGTGCGACGCAAGCGAGAGCAACCTATGGCGAGAAAAGTTGTTGAGAAAAAATGCTTACTTAGCGGCTACATAAAAAATTAGACAACGTGCGATATAAGTTTCATTCAGATAATCATTCATTTATCTGAACCCAAAAAGCGTTCACAAAATTACTGAATTCAAAGTTCCACTGCACCACTGCAGTGATTTCCACTGCACCATTTCTCCTCAAAAGATGTTTCTTTTGAACATCTGCTTGAATGTTCAAATGTCTGCTCTATGAATGTTCAATGTCTGCTCTAAATCTTTGTAGATTCAATCAACGAAGTAAGCTACAAGCGTATATAATTCAAATGAGGACTTTACCTATAGTTACCTTAAACCAGTATGTAAAGGAGTGACAACGCCTCGCGTTATGACACTGGTATAAACTACGAGCTAATGACTCTTTCCCAGTAAACTATCGATCAATTCATTAAAAAGGAACTATACCGATTAAAATAATGCTTACCATCCCGACCAAGCATAGGCCTATAAAACGCTCGTCTAATTTTGCCACCTTTCGAAACGACGCGCTTCGTAGTGGTCCTCTTGTGCGTCTTGCTTCGTACGCGGGTAGAGCTAGAGCTTCCAGAGACTCCAACAAATTTGTAGCTGAGTTTCCAGCGGCCATATTTCTTTGTTCGGACGCCGTGTCGCGTGCTTCCTCTGTACGAGTTGCGACCCGCCAGCAGCCGGACACGCACGTAGCCAGTTTGTCCTACCCGCAGGAGACCCGCGTGTACAGCAGCCGTGCCGATTCTCGAGTCGGACGTGTAGATATCGGTGCCCCAAATGCGTCCGGACGTGCCTCCTGTGACTCGGAGCTCGTAACACTTGCCGATGCTTTTCTTGCTCTTTGGAAGCGATTTGACGCGCCTGCATCTTCCTGCAAAGCGTCACAAATTATTGTTTAGATCTGTACACAACGAGTGGCTTCGGTTCCTAGTATAAAACATACGCCGTGCACTGTCATTAAACGATGCTCTATGTTAAAGCGTGATACGGCCTACACTTATCTAACCGGAGGGTGAGAAACGCCCCTCCGCGATACCTTTAGAAACGATGCGCTTCGTAGTGGTCCTCTTGTGCGTCTTGCTTCGTACGCGGGTAGAGCTAGAGCTTCCAGAGACTCCAACAAATTTGTAGCTGAGTTTCCAGCGGCCATATTTCTTTGTTCGGACGCCGTGTCGCGTGCTTCCTCTGTACGAGTTGCGACCCGCCAGCAGCCGGACACGCACGTAGCCAGTTTGTCCTACCCGCAGGAGACCCGCGTGTACAGCAGCCGTGCCGATTCTCGAGTCGGACGTGTAGATATCGGTGCCCCAAATGCGTCCGGACGTGCCTCCTGTGACTCGGAGCTCGTAACACTTGCCGATGCTTTTCTTGCTCTTTGGAAGCGATTTGACGCGCCTGCATCCTCCTGCAAAGCGTCACAAATTATTGTTTAGATCTGTACACAACGAGTGGCTTCGGTTCCTAGTATAAAACACACGCCGTGCACTGGTCAGTTGCCCAAAGGAATCGAAAATCTGTGTCATGCTTACTTGTACGAAACATGGACAGCGTCTGTGCCCTTTACCATTTCTGTTGGCTGTATCTGGCAGTGCAGCTCTTGTTCCACATGTGTGTCAAAATAACACATGTGTGATTGTGAAGCCTTCTCCCAGCCTTTAAAGTTGGGAGTAGGCTAGAAATCTGGTGATGATTACTAACGAGAGTTCTAAGGCTTTGCAGGGCAGAGACTGGTAGAGGTTGAGGAAAGGCGGGTGCTCAAGCAGTTAGCAGTTAAAAAATGTGTGCATAGCTGAATTTTTCTGCATCTGAATGCATATTAATTTGGATTTGTGATGTAACCACGCTCTGGTCGCGGGATAGGGCATGGGAACTTTTTCGAAAGTGCCTCCTATCCCGTGCACCCTCTGCACAGAGCTGTCGAGACTCGGCCAGGTCTCCGACCGGGCCTGGAGACTCCCGCTCTGCTGCACCCCTCCTGCTGCCTTGGTCCCGTCTCTCCTGCCGCCACACCTGCCTTTCCGGAGCCCCCTACCCCTTTCTGTACCTCCCCCTCTACCCTATCTCTTCTGTTTCCGCCCTATTCTTCCTGTACTTTCTCTATCTCCTCTCTTTTTTTGTCTCCCTCTGCACTCTTTTCCTGCGCTGTCCCCTCTTTCCCTGTGTCTACTTACAGTATTTTGTGTGCTCACCGTCTCCCCATACCCTCCCAAACTCCCAAACGGTGACGCAAGTCGTGTGACCCCTTCTTCCCCCCGATGACTCATCGATGACTCACCCCCCTCTCTTGCGCAACCTTTTCTCACGCCATGGTTCTCCTCCCCAAATTTCTCATGCGACACCCACCCCACCTCCGCTTCTATTGTTCTCGTTTTTGCTTTTGTTCTCTCGACCCCCACCAATTATCACATTTTCTCCGATTTTCTCTTTCTTTTGTTCTCGTTTTCGCACCTAATTATCACCTTTTCTCCAATGTTTACATTTCCATTGTTCTCGGTTTTCCCCAATTATCCCCGATTTCCAATTCCTTTGTTCTCGACCCCAGCCCTATTGTTCTCAATGTTTGCTTGCGCAACACTTTCGCGACCACCCGCTGCGCCAATTATCCCCCCACCCCACCTCCGGATTGCGCAATTTCCCTATTTCTCATGTTGCTATGCCGGTCTCATGCTTCTCATCATGACTCATTCTGACGTCATTCTGCCGGCAGCCAATCAGAGAGAGGGAGCCATGGTAACGACCTTGAGGAGGCGGCTGTGAGGTCTATAAAAGGAAGCGATTTCGGCATGAGAATCCTCAACCTTTTTTTCTCTCCTCGTCCTTCTTTGGACTTGCAGTCAGATTGAGTTCTGACCCATTCGTCTATAAGACGAATCCCTGCCGGTCCGCGTCTGTTACCGCCAAGTTATCCTTAGCTCCCCAAGTGAGCTCGCCTATCGGCCAGCGGTCTGATACCGCCCAGCATCATCAGCATCGCCTGATCTACATCAGCGCCTCGTCGCTCCAGCGCACCGCCGCTTCACTGTCTGCCTGACTGCAGCCTACAGCCGCCCTCGGTCACTCCGCCTCTCTCTCTCTCTGTGCAGCTGCCGGTAAGTTCCTGTTACTAATTTGTGCTCTAATTGCCTTTGCTTATCCGGGGTTTGCCTATTTTCCATTGTCTGATTAGAGAGCTGAGCCAATTGTGATACCGTATCTTTTGCTGTATTTTACTCAATAGTGAAGCCGCCTAATTGCCTGATTATTCGCCTAAGGGCCTAATTATTAACTATTAACTAACTTCATCATTATTCAATCTTTCACCATCATTTCACTCATGGCTTGCTAAGCCTTTCTCCCGGGGTGGCAAAGCATAAGGAAGTTTGGGTAAGCTAATGGCCTCTCCCCGTGCAAAGCCCGCCTGTGAGTGCGTGCTGCGGGGCCGCGTGTGCGTGCAGTAGAGGGATTAGCAGAAGTCTCGCTGGTGGCTGGTGCTTGGTTGCGAACTGGCAGGGCTGAGACGAAGTCTTGATGGCGCTGATCTAGTTGCGAGCCGGCAGTGCTGAGTAGGAGTCTCGGTGGTGCTTAGTTGCGAGCTGGCAGGGCTGAGTAGGAGTCTCGGTGGCGCTGATTTAGTTGCGAGCCGGCAGTGCTGAGTAGGAATCTCGGTGGGACCTCCAAAATTATGTCACGATGTTGGCGTAGCGGCTAGCTATGCTATGACCCTTAAAAGGGCCGTTTTAGTCCCAAAGTAAGTTGAAGTCAACTCTTGTAAAGCGGATTTGGTAGCGGAGCACTTGGCGATAAAGGCAGGAACTGCCGTAGTTGGTTTTATTGGTAGTATCAATATTAGGCTTGGTTAAAATTTATGTCAATAAACAAACTATAGCTTTCTGGGCACTGGCGGCTGCAACAATGGTTGAAGACAAGTTGGATATGAAGTCAAGTGACAGACGAATGGTGCAATGGCGATGTAACGTGATGAGCAATGGCAATGAGCACAGTGAAGGCGGTGAGACGCAGTAGGCAGGCAGATGAGCAGTGGCGAGGTTGGCGTCAGCCGTGGCGTGAGATAAAGGAGGCTCGAGGCAGCCAGACAGAGAGAAGGAAAACAAGGCTAGACGAGGCTAGGCAAGCCAGACGGGACGGAGGACAAGCCTAGGGGAGAGAACACAGAACACAAGTGAAGCCCCCAGCCCGCCAGGCGAAGGTTAATAAAGAGCGCAAAAGGGGGTAGCGTAAACACGGAGAGTTTTCATTGGCTGGCGAGAGAACTTGAAATTATCGATCGTGCCAAAATTATACGGTCGCGAGAGAGGATAGCAAAATATACAGTGAATTAGAAATTGCCACAAAATCGTTGGGCACTACTACAAGTAAACGTCGCAATAAACAAATGGAAAAGTTTAGTTGAAACGGTGAAACTGAAGGGTTGAAACTATAGAGAAACAGCAGTCCAACGGCCCTTTTGCGGGACCACTTAAACTAGCAACGTCACACCCGCCTGTGAGTGCGTGCTGCGGGGCCGCGTGTGCGTGCAGTAGAGGGATTAGCGAGTCTTGGCACAGAATGGCAGTAGGAAGGTTGCAACCCCATGCTGACGCGTCCCTTCGCCCTGAGTAATCTAAACTGTAGGCAGTACATGTTCGCCTCATACTACTCTTAGTAATCAAAGTCGCAAGTCAGCCTCGCTCACAGCCACAAAGGATCCCCTGCTGAGAAATCCTCCAGGATTGAGCCCAGAGTTCCCGATCATGCCCCAAGCAGAGTCCCTGTACTCGGCTGCATGCGTCTCCCCTGTTAGCCTAAATCCCCTGGTAGCCAATCCAGGCGGGGCTCTAGCCTCGAGAGGTCTGGTAGAAAGATCCAGGTGCGCCAGGTCACATAGAGTGGTGGCAGCCACTCGGTCATACCATGACCGAGTGACCAACTATTGCACCTTGGCTACAGGTGGGGTCCATGTGGGTCCTTGGCCCTCTGGTCACGAAGCGCTACCAAAAGCTACTAATCATGTGGGCGGGACAGTCTGGTGCTGGAGGTCCGTCAGGTCGTTGCCCGGTCATAGGCAGCCTACGGTCATTGCCCCCTCTAGTCATGCGTTCGTCTCTCTACGGAGCGGGCAGGCGACAAGGGCGGTTACATCATTTGGATTATAAATGGTAAGTCTGTGCAGCAGATATTCTACACTTACCTGACCCGGCGCTGTCGGTAACCGACTGGAAAAGGAAGAGACATGCGGCCAGCAGTACAGCTCTACTGACCAGTTGCATCTTGTTTCAACAGCCTATTTATGCTTATTTACCTCTGTTTTCTTGCCGGCCTACTGTAATAGAAGATTGTCTACTGTAGTAAATTTAAGTTTGGGTAGCCTTCCTGCGCTCCGCGCTTTAGTCACATATATTCTACTTGCAGAGAATTGTTTTTCATTATTGATTGAAGCTCCCCATAACCTCCGAAACCCTCCAGAAGGCTCTGGTTAGCCACCGAGCATAATTGTTTTCTATAAAGTTGAGCTCACCACACCAGTTATAGTAAAAGAGCCTCTTTCAAGAAACGTTCAGGATTCACCCCAACGCAATTTTTACGATCTGCTTATCTGCAGGTCCTGGGGATATTATTCATACAGTAATATGCATGAATATTTTAACTATCGGTTAGACCAATACAGCGCCACTCTACCAAGCTGTAGCAGCCGAAGAGAGTTTATTGAGTTCGCTGCCGTTCAAAAAAATAGATGTCACTCTCGCCATGAAAGACCACCTGCTCCGGCGTTTTACTCATTCTTTTTTCCATAGTCTTTATATTTATTTAGGGTGACAATGTTGAAAGCAGGAATGAGAAATGAAAATTCTGACTATATTACGAGCCTCGTGTGCATGCGATATTAATATATACATATTGCATACATGCATATGCTACAGCACTTGATACGGCTTCGGTTTTAAAGATTTGTCATTCTGATTTCTGTTATTGTATTCAAGAGTCAAACAGCTTGTTGCCACGAGCAGGCACAAGCTTAAAATGCACGCAATTTGCCAGAGCCTCCAACAGTTAGTTGCCTATGGTTCAAAACCGACCAATCACAAGAAAGAATGGCCATAGACATTTCAACTGTCATCTGTTATAAAAACGAGCCCGGAAATTTGCCTTAATAGCAGAACTTTCCTGCAAAGACTTCTTCGACTACTCTTTGCAGTAATTATTATTGCGAAAGTATAATAATATAAACATAATAGTCCCATATTATGTAACAAACACAATAAGTTTCAATTAGAAATGTTAAAATTATGCTTTCGCACTGTAACGTGCAAGCGTGTTCCTAAACAGGAATTTATAACAATTGATTACACCTGCCCTAGTTAGGCTGTACAGTACGAGGACTGGGGCGTCGCCACACACACCCTCAACTACCCCAGCTAATGCTGGCACCCATTTTACAGCTGGGTGAACTGAAGCAATGTAGAGTTAAGTGTCTTGCTCAAGGACACAAGTTGTTCCGAGTGGGATCGGGAATCGAACCCCCGACCTTTCAGTCTATAGAGTCCGACGCTCTAACGCTCTAAGGGATCGTTATAAGCTTACATTAACTACAATTCTATGTGGTTTTTCGCTAAAGTTCTGACCTCTGGCTAACAATGCGTGATTGAGTTTCTATTTAATAGTGAATTTAAACTATTCAGTAAATGAAATATGCGCATTTTCTACGCACACTTACTAATAGTAGTTCACGGAATATGCTGTCTGTTTTTGCAAAAATCAAGGTGAATATTTTTAAATACTAATTTTGGGTTTCACTTGTCCGAAAAAAATCAAACGAAATAAAAAAACTGACTGAAAATTCTTTGCTTCAAAGATGGTTAGGATTACAACAAAATAATAATCACTGATTTGGGGCTATTTATTTGGTTAGAAAAGTACAACGGCAAACAAAGAATACAAAATAAAATTGAAAGCAGATAAAAATGTTAAATATTGAAACATTCAGTTTTTTGTTAAAATTGGCCAATTCATAAAATTGTTTTAACTCGAAACTTTTAGCGATAGAGTTTGCATCGCACGGAAAATCTCTCATTAATATAGAAGAAAATGCAGTGAGATTCGGCATTAAAATGATATGGTGATCGATGACTATGCTCAACCTAATCCTTTTTAATCGCTAAACAGAATTCAGTTAAATAAGAGCAAGCATTGACAACCAATAGTTGGTAAACAAATGAAAGAACACAATAATACATACTACAAAAAGCTCGTTTGAAAATGATCCAATATTAAGCTGTACAATTTAGATTGAATTATTTATTAATTCGAATACTAAAAGATTAAAAAATGAGCTCTAATGAGAATTCTTTGTTCTTCTGACAATAAAGTACATTATAAATGAAAAATACTCAAAATAACACACAGTTTCTTTTTAAACTACTGAAACAGCAAAACCATAAGTAGTATAAGCAGACATTGTCTGTAAATTTCAATTTTAAACAAATAGTTATAACGATAACAAAATGCTTTTCGCTTACCAATAGAATTAAACAGACATCATTTTGTTCCATGCTTCAGGTAATATCTCAGAACAGAATACAGTGAAAGCTAATAACTAACAAAGATCAGTTGATACAGAAGCACCAATTGAATAAATTTTAATGCCCCGTGCATAAAAAGTGCAAATAAGTTCGGGTGCCGAACCAGATTTTTTAAAGGAAACTTAAGTCGCCAAAAAGTTAGCCAAAGAGTCGCTAGAGTCACTATTGAGTTGTTTGCTAAGACTTTTTAGAGATTCTTGTCACGGTAACGGTTTCAACGGTCAAATGGATTAATTTAAATCCTTATCAGTACAGCTCATTGTCCGGTTCATTGAGGAACTCCTGCGACAAACGTCGGTGGCCCAAGTCGGAGCCAGCGCTGCTATCATCCCCATCATTACCGTCTGAATTGCCGTCCTGCAATAGAAAATTCTCGTCTCGATCCTCCGTATCGCTGCCGACAAGGAAAGTCGCACTTCTGCGGGTGGGAATACGTTTAAATAAGTAAATGCATGAGGAGAGTGCTTCAAGCTGTCATTAACCTGCAGTTTAGCTACAGGTGACTATTGGGGTAGACTATGGGGTAGGTCTTAACCTGCAGTTTACAAGTGACTATTGGGGTAGACTATGGGGTAGGTCATTAACCTGCAGTTTAGCTACAGGTGACTATTGGGGTAGACTATGGGGTAGGTCTTAACCTGCAGTTTACAGGTGACTATTGGGGTAGACTATGGGGTAGGTCATTAACCTGCAGTTTAGCTACAGGTGACTCTTGGGGTAGACTATGGGGTAGGTTTTAACCTGCAGTTTAGCTACAAGTGACTATTGGGGTAGACTATGGGGTAGGACATTAACCTGCAGTTTAGCTACAAGTGACTATTGGGGTAGACTATGGGGTAGGACATTAACCTGCAGTTTAGCTACAAGTGACTATTGGGGTAGACTATGGGGTAGGACATTAACCTGCAGTTTAGCTACAAGTGACTATTGGGGTAGACTATGGGGTAGGTCATTAACCTGCAGTTTAGCTACAAGTGACTATTGGGGTAGACTATGGGGTAGGACATTAACCTGCAGTTTAGCTACAAGTGACTATTGGGGTAGACTATGGGGTAGGTCATTAACCTGCAGTTTAGCTACAAGTGACTATTGGGGTAGACTATGGGGTAGGTCATTAACCTGCAGTTTAGCTACAAGTGACTATTGGGGTAGACTATGGGGTAGGTCATTAACCTGCAGTTTAGCTACAAGTGACTATTGGGGTAGACTATGGGGTAGGACATTAACCTGCAGTTTAGCTACAAGTGACTATTGGGGTAGACTATGGGGTAGGACATTAACCTGCAGTTTAGCTACAAGTGACTATTGGGGTAGACTATGGGGTAGGACATTAACCTGCAGTTTAGCTACAAGTGACTATTGGGGCAGACTATGGGGTAGGACATTAACCTGCAGTTTAGCTACAGGTGACTATTGGGGTAGACTATGGGGTAGGACATTAACCTGCAGTTTAGCTACAAGTGACTATTGGGGTAGACTATGGGGTAGGTCATTAACCTGCAGTTTAGCTACAAGTGACTATTGGGGTAGACTATGGGGTAGGTCATTAACCTGCAGTTTAGCTACAAGTGACTATTGGGGTAGACTATGGGGTAGGACATTAACCTGCAGTTTAGCTACAAGTGACTATTGGGGTAGACTATGGGGTAGGTCATTAACCTGCAGTTTAGCTACAAGTGACTATTGGGGTAGACTATGGGGTAGGACATTAACCTGCAGTTTAGCTACAAGTGACTATTGGGGCAGACTATGGGGTAGGACATTAACCTGCAGTTTAGCTACAGGTGACTATTGGGGTAGACTATGGGGTAGGACATTAACCTGCAGTTTAGCTACAAGTGACTATTGGGGTAGACTATGGGGTAGGACATTAACCTGCAGTTTAGCTACAAGTGACTATTGGGGTAGACTATGGGGTAGGACATTAACCTGCAGTTTAGCTACAAGTGACTATTGGGGCAGACTATGGGGTAGGTCATTAACCTGCAGTTTAGCTACAAGTGACTATTGGGGCAGACTATGGGGTAGGACATTAACCTGCAGTTTAGCTACAAGTGACTATTGGGGTAGACTATGGGGTAGGACATTAACCTGCAGTTTAGCTACAAGTGACTATTGGGGTAGACTATGGGGTAGGTCATTAACCTGCAGTTTAGCTACAAGTGACTATTGGGGTAGACTATGGGGTAGGACATTAACCTGCAGTTTAGCTACAAGTGACTATTGGGGCAGACTATGGGGTAGGACATTAACCTGCAGTTTAGCTACAGGTGACTATTGGGGTAGACTATGGGGTAGGACATTAACCTGCAGTTTAGCTACAGGTGACTATTGGGGTAGACTATGGGGTAGGACATTAACCTGCAGTTTAGCTACAAGTGACTATTGGGGTAGACTATGGGGTAGGTCATTAACCTGCAGTTTAGCTACAAGTGACTATTGGGGTAGACTATGGGGTAGGACATTAACCTGCAGTTTAGCTACAAGTGACTATTGGGGTAGACTATGGGGTAGGACATTAACCTGCAGTTTAGCTACAAGTGACTATTGGGGTAGACTATGGGGTAGGAAATTAACCTGCAGTTTAGCTACAAGTGACTATTGGGGTAGACTATGGGGTAGGACATTAACCTGCAGTTTAGCTACAAGTGACTATTGGGGTAGACTATGGGGTAGGTCATTAACCTGCAGTTTAGCTACAAGTGACTATTGGGGTAGACTATGGGGTAGGTCATTAACCTGCAGTTTAGCTACAAGTGACTATTGGGGTAGACTATGGGGTAGGACATTAACCTGCAGTTTAGCTACAAGTGACTATTGGGGTAGACTATGGGGTAGGTCATTAACCTGCAGTTTAGCTACAAGTGACTATTGGGGCAGACTATGGGGTAGGTCATTAACCTGCAGTTTAGCTACAAGTGACTATTGGGGTAGACTATGGGGTAGGACATTAACCTGCAGTTTAGCTACAGGTGACTATTGGGGTAGACTATGGGGTAGGACATTAACCTGCAGTTTAGCTACAGGTGACTATTGGGGTAGACTATGGGGTAGGTCATTAACCTGCAGTTTAGCTACAAGTGACTATTGGGGTAGACTATGGGGTAGGACATTAACCTGCAGTTTAGCTACAGGTGACTCTTGGGGTAGACTATGGGGTAGGACATTAACCTGCAGTTTAGCTACAAGTGACTATTGGGGTAGACTATGGGGTAGGACATTAACCTGCAGTTTAGCTACAGGTGACTATTGGGGTAGACTATGGGGTAGGACATTAACCTGCAGTTTAGCTACAGGTGACTATTGGGGTAGACTATGGGGTAGGACATTAACCTGCAGTTTAGCTACAGGTGACTATTGGGGTAGACTATGGGGTAGGACATTAACCTGCAGTTTAGCTACAGGTGACTATTGGGGTAGACTATGGGGTAGGACATTAACCTGCAGTTTAGCTACAAGTGACTATTGGGGTAGACTATGGGGTAGGACATTAACCTGCAGTTTACAGATTTGACTATTGGGGTAGACTTTAAGGTAGGTCATTAAGGGCAGGGAAAAAACTTACCTAGAAGCGGCCGACACAGATGGAGAGACGGCGGCTGTTGCAGCCACGGTGGCAGACGAAGGCGGAATCGATCGGAAAGCTTTCCAACGAATCAGACACTCGGCCAGTTTAGCGCCCATCTCTTCTAACTCTCGAACGCCCATGTGGAAGCCCCGATAGAGGCCCTGGTCACAGCAGCTGTAGCTGGCTTCCAATGTGTAGGCGCACTGGATTCGCATCTGCCGCCACACCACTACGCGGGCTGTTGCTTCTTTGGCCTGGCCATTGTATTGGGATTAGGGACTGAGGATTAGTAATATGGGATTTCAAATCTGCGATGAACAGTTGGGATCAGTGATCGAAAATTTCCTATCTGGGTTCGGGATTTAGGATCAGGGATTGGGGATCTAGAATTGAGGAGTTTTAGTCGGGTTTAAGAATTGGGATACCAGGGTTCGAAGATAAGGTATCTGGGGATCAGGGGAATCAGGGATGCAGGATTTGGGATCTGGGGATCTGGGATGCAGGATTTGGGATCTGGGGATCTGGGATGCAGGATTTGGGATCTGGGGATCTGGGATGCAGGATTTGGGATCTGGGGATCTGGGATGCAGTATTTGGGATCTCGGGATCTGGGATGCAGTATTTGGGATCTCGGGATCAGGGATGCAGGATTTGGGATGTGGGGATCTTGGATGCAGGATTTGGGATCTGGGGATCTGGGATGCAGGATTTGGGATCTGGGGATCAGGGATGCAGGATTTGGGATGTGGGGGTCTTGGATACAGGATTTGGGATGTGGGGATCTGGGATACAGGATTTCGGATTTGGGGACCAGGGATACAGGATTTGGGATCTGGGGTATAGAAGTTTGGGATCTGAAATCAGGGATTTGGAATCTGAGAATCGGGAACTTAGGATTTAGGATCTAGATAGGATCTATTATATTATTATTAGGATCTAGATACTGGGATCAGGGACTAGGGGTTGCGATCTGGGATTAAGGACTGAAGTCTGGGAATCAGGCAATCAGTAAAAAGCTAGCAAGAATTTGCACCTTCTCCACGGCGAAGCAGCAGTTAGACCAGGAGAAAGCCGGTGCGGACTGGGCCAGCAGACGGGGCAGAGCTCGATATCCCGGATCCTCAGCGGGCGGTCCCGAGCCGCCTGCGCCCAGCAACCAGCCGGGATTGTTCCGATCGACGCCCTGCACCCAGCTTTGTGTGGGGCTGCAGCCGAACATGAAGACGTTGTTGCGGCGAGAGTGACCGTGACAGTCGATGTAGAGCGCCGGCCGGTGGCCAGTGAGACAGAGAAGGCCGAGCAGACCCTGGGGGAGAGGATGCGGCAGTTTCTGGGATTCTAGCCCTGCGATCCGGATTTCAAATGCAGTCTGTTATCCGGGTCAAATACTATCAGGTGATCATCTGACATCCGGGTCAAATACTGTCAGGTGGTCATTTGACATCCGGGTCAGTACTGTCAGGTGATCATCTGACATCCGGGTCAATACTGTCAGGTGGTCATCTGACATCCGGATCAAATACTGTCAGGTGACCATCTGACATCCGGGTCAATACTGTCAGGTGATCATCTGACATCCGGGTCAATACTTTCAGGTGGTCATCTGACATCCGGGTCAAATAGTGTCAGGTGATCATCTGACATCCGGATAAAATTGCCGGATGTCACGTGACAACTGGGTTCGCAATAATCATTAGAACAATTGATTTGTAGGTTAAAAACCATATTAAATGAGATGGCTCAAGTGGCTAGTTATTAGATAACTCACCTTGGTGTGGTAGATCTCAGGTTGCCTAGCAACAGTCGGACGCAACCAGGCCCTATTAAGATCTTCAGCCGACAATGAGCATCGATGATTGCCATTGATAACGCCGTCCGGATTAAGCATTGGCACCAATTTGAATATGAATTCTCGACGTAGTTGCCTGAAAATTATAACAAAAA
This sequence comes from Macrostomum lignano, assembly GCA_002269645.1. Lineage (NCBI taxonomy): Eukaryota > Metazoa > Platyhelminthes > Macrostomidae > Macrostomum > Macrostomum lignano. Next base: position 438,170 of record NIVC01000225.1, read on the forward strand.
GTTACGAGTTCTACTATCAACTACTATCAACTATCAACGAGTTCTACTATCGCTATTATTGCTCAGCAGAGAAGAGGAAGGACCGGAAGTGATTAGCAGAGAAATCAAGGAACTCCAGGACCGGAAGTGATTGACAGAGAAATCAAGGAACTCCAGGACCGGAAGTGATTGACAGAGAAATCAAGGAACTCCAGGACCGGAAGTGATTAGCAGAGAAATCAAGGAACTCCAGGACCGGAAGTGATTATCAGTGAAATCAAGGAACTCCAGGACTGGAAGTGATTATCAGTGAAATCAAGGAACACCAGGACCGGAAGTGATTAGCAGAGAAATCAAGGAACTCCAGGACCGGAAGTGATTAGCAGAGAAATCAAGGAACTCCAGGACCGGAAGTGATTAGCAGAGAAATCAAGGAACTCCAGGACCGGAAGTGATTAGCAGAGAAATCAAGGAACTCCAGGACCGGAAGTGATTAGCAGAGAAATCAAGGAACTCCAGGACCGGAAGTGATTAGCAGAGAAATCAAGGAACTCCAGGACCGGAAGTGATTAGCAGAGAAATCAAGGAACTCCAGGACCGGAAGTGATTAGCAGAGAAATCAAGGAACTCCAGGACCGGAAGTGATTAGCAGAGAAATCAAGGAACTCCAGGACCGGAAGTGATTAGCAGAGAAATCAAGGAACTCCAGGACCGGAAGTGATTAGCAGAGAAATCAAGGAACTCCAGGACCGGAAGTGATTAGCAGAGAAATCAAGGAACTCCAGGACCGGAAGTGATTAGCAGAGAAATCAAGGAACTCCAGGACCGGAAGTGATTAGCAGAGAAATCAAGGAACTCCAGGACCGGAAGTGATTAGCAGAGAAATCAAGGAACTCCAGGACCGGAAGTGATTAGCAGAGAAATCAAGGAACTCCAGGACCGGAAGTGATTAGCAGAGAAATCAAGGAACTCCAGGACCGGAAGTGATTAGCAGAGAAATCAAGGAACTCCAGGACCGGAAGTGATTAGCAGAGAAATCAAGGAACTCCAGGACCGGAAGTGATTAGCAGAGAAATCAAGGAACTCCAGGACCGGAAGTGATTAGCAGAGAAATCAAGGAACTCCAGGACCGGAAGTGATTAGCAGAGAAATCAAGGAACTCCAGGACCGGAAGTGATTAGCAGAGAAATCAAGGAACTCCAGGACCGGAAGTGATTAGCAGAGAAATCAAGGAACTCCAGGACCGGAAGTGATTAGCAGAGAAATCAAGGAACTCCAGGACCGGAAGTGATTAGCAGAGAAATCAAGGAACTCCAGGACCGGAAGCGATTCACTCGAGACCCAATAAAAGAACTGATTAGAACAGTGCACCAACCTAGCGGCTGGACTGACAAGATAATTGCCAAGGCCTCGAACAGTCCAACTGGCATTAGACTCGCCCGGATGCACTCGGCCAGTGATGAGCACAACTGGCCGGTTAGAGTCCACAGGCTCAGCCGTGACAGTGACCAAATGTATCTGATTTCCGCCTAGGGAATTGCCCAAGCACTGTTTAGAGAATAAAATGTCTCCACCATCGGATCCAGATGATTGCCATTCTTCTAAATCAGCCAGCAGTCTCGTATAGGTGTAAGGAATATAATATGCCAGGTAGCAGATATCGCCGCTGTGTTTGAATGTGAGCGTGAAACTAGCCGTGTAATAAGGCATTCTGGGCCCGCTATTGGCAGTTTTCGGTCGCCAATATTGATTGCGATAATAGCAGACATCTTTGCCGGCACGGAGCCAATAGGCCCGGCCTAGCATGGCCTCTTTAACGCTAAACAGCAGAGGCCGCATGCCGCAGGTAAACTGGGAGCCGGGCTTCTCACAATTGATTATGTTAAACCTGTAGGGCACGCCAGCTTCGCAGTTTGATAGGCGGAAATAGAACCATTGCAGGTGGCCGCGATGGCCAATATCCGGGTTCAGCAGCAGATCGTATTCCCGTCTGCGGACTTGGATTGCTCGGCGTAGATTGCCTGACTCGAAACGGGATTCGAATGTCAGGTGACTGTTGAGCTGCTGAGGAGGCTGCTGCTGCTGCAGTTCGAGTTCGTCCTCGTTAATAAGGCGATTAGTATTGCTGGCCGCTGATCGAGATCGGGCGATGAGGTCGTCAAGGTCGTATACTACTCGGTCTATGATGTCGGAGGGGTCGATCCACCTGGGCGGGTGCAGGGTGCAGTGCTAGTAGTAGTTGCTTGAGTGTTCATATTCGATTCCCTATTCATTGCACCTGGAAAGACCGCCCCTCTAGTAAGCATCTAGGCCACCAACAGCCTCCCAGATGCCTAGATGCTGGGCCAGCCTCCCAGATGCCTAGTTGCTGGGCCAGCCTCCAAGATGCTCAGTTGCTGGGCCAGCCTCCAAGATGCTCAGTTGCTGGGCCAGCCTCCCAGATCCTCAGTTTCTGGGCCAGCCTCCCAGATGCCTAGTTGCTGGGCCAGCCTCCAAGATGCTCAGTTGCTGGGCCAGCCTCCCAGATGCCTAGATGCTGGGCCAGCCTCCCAGATGCCTAGTTGCTGGGCCAGCCTCCCAGATGCTCAGTTGCTGGGCCAGCCTCCCAGATCATCAGTTTCTGGGCCAGCCTCCCAGATCCTCAGTTTCTGGGCCAGCCTCCCAGATCCTCAGTTTCTGGGCCAGCCTCCCAGATCCTCAGTTGCTGGGCCAGCCTCCCAGATCCTCAGTTTCTGGGCCAGCCTCCCAGATCCTCAGTTTCTGGGCCAGCCTCCCAGATCCTCAGTTTCTGGGTCAGCCTCCCAGATCATCAGTTTCTGGGCCAGCCTCCCAGATCCTCAGTTTCTGGGCCAGCCTCCCAGATCCTCAGTTGCTGGGCCAGCCTCCTAGATCATCAGTTTCTGGGCCAGCCTCCCAGATCCTCAGTTTCTGGGTCAGCCTCCCAGATCATCAGTTTCTGGGCCAGCCTCCCAGATCCCCCAGTTGCTGGGCCAGCCTCCTAGATCATCAGTTTCTGGGCCAGCCTCCCAGATCCTCCAGTTGCTGGGCCAGCCTCCCAGATCCTCAGTTTCTGGGCCAGCCTCCCAGAGTGCCAGTTGCTGGGTTAACCTCTCAGACCCTGAATCGCTGGGCCCCTAACAACCCCAGATGCATGGACCCTTATCTGATAAGCAATACCATTCAAAATAACATAACCAAGAAGCTCAGCGCACCTCCTAGCATCCTCCAGCACCAGAGCCTGCGTGCAGACGGACTTCCGCTCGGTCAGAGCCTCCCTATACGGCGGCGAAGTTGCTCCGATGAGGTCCGGATAGCCCAGCATTTGAAATCTAGCTACGGACTTAACGCGATTACTCAAACGTACGTAGCGTTCGGTTAGAATTGAAACGCCACTAGAGTCTGAAGTTGTCGATAGCCAAGGCGACACTCGCTGCTGCTGCTGCTGCTGCTGCTGACTACGCGAAGTGAGGGGCTTAGCCGCAACTGACAGTAGCGAAGTATCAGTAGCCGACAATCGCATCGATTTAGTCAAGGACTGCTCCAAAGACGCCATCATATTGGACGAGTTCAATAGATAACTAGCGGACGAAGCCAAACCGGATGACTGTTTAGACAGGCAGGGCAAGCTGACGGGCCCTGGCGATGCCTGGCTAGCCGCCTCCTGGCTAATCAGATGCCCGTAGGCGGCGTTCAATTCGGCAAGGCTGCGACCGTCGCAGTCATCAGGTTCAAAGGAATCAGCCCCGGCCTGATGACTGTTATCGTCTCCGTTCGCGTTGTCCTCGTCGTCGAGGTCATCATCATCGTCGAATTCTTCGTCATCATCATCATCATCATCGTCGTCGTCTAGATCGTCGTTGTCGACAAGATCGCAGCTGTTGTGACTATCGGCCTGATAGCTGGGCAGCGCAGAGCCGGCCGTAGCCGACTGCTGATAGCGCAGATTAACATTGTGAGGCGACATTGGCGTTGGCACTGGTAGGCGAGTTCTTGGAGCGCATTGGCGCAGGATTAGGGTAGCAGCCGAGGTCAGGGGTTCGAGCTCGGCATTGCCTAGAGAACCGCGGCACAGCTGATAGAGAGCTTCAGCGCCGCCGAGTTCCATCAGAGCCCGACGGCCGGCTCTGCGATTTGAATAATTAGAGCAATTAGGCTTTGACGTAGCGGAGCGTCAACGCGTCCAGCTCTCTCTCTCTCTCTCTCTCTCTCTCTCTCTCTCTCTCTCCAAAGGTCCCAGATTCGATTCCCCTCATTAAATTTTGGGCGGTTGTTAAATTTAAATAATAATAATTGGTTACACCTGCCCGAATTGGGCAGGTGTGCAACCAACAGCTCAGCCGCAGCTATTGCTGTTCGGTCCAAGGACTGGGGGGTCGCTACACACACCTTCAATTCACCTTCACCTCCAGCTAATACTGGCACCAATTTTACAGCTGGGTGAACTAAAGCAGTGCAGAGTTAAGCCCTAAGTGTCTTGCTCAAGGACACAAATTGTTCCAAGTGGGATCTGGAATCGAACCCCTATCCTTGAAGTCGTGAGTTCGACGCTCTGAGCACTAGGTTACAAACCCAGATCGTTCCGTTCGCGGGTCGAGAATCGAACCTCCGCGCCTTGACTAACTTAAACTAGCTGGGGAAAAGTGGGGGGAGAAATAGCACAAAACTCCTCACCGAACAGCGGTCAGCTGTTTCAGCAGCAGCAGCAGGGCACGCCTAATTGGTACATTTCTATTCCGATTGTCTCTACGCTGCCAGTCTTCGAACTGAGCCAATGCCAGGCCCAGTCCGCCGTTGCCCAACGCTCTGGCAGCGTTAGATCGCAGCCTAGTCAAGCAAATCAACGTGTCTAACGCCAGTTTCAATAGCGTTAGCTGACGCCTGCCGCACTGTTCGGTCAGTTTCAATAACTGTTGAATCGCCCCGGATCTGCCAGCGGCTGCGGCATTGCGCTGGCTGGACAAGCAGGCGGATTTTAATAGGGCCAACGGTACGTGAGCTTGGCGACCGGAGCCGGGACTGGCTAGGGCGCACTGGCGCAGCAGGCTCAGTGTGATTGGCAGGCACTGGTGCTGGCGGAGCCTGGCTGGCAGGCGCTTGTCTTTGGGTGCTAGCTTAGTTAGAATCTGCGCGATTGGTGGTATGGTTTCCAGGCTCGTTTGTTAATTAACTTTTTACCTTAAACCTAGCGCTTAAAAACTGGTAAGGAATGTTGCATAAGTAAGGTGATTTGGCGAATGATACCCCCTGGTATAAGGTTCATTTTGGTGGAAAAAGCCTACTTATTTTCTCTATTATTTGTTAAGGTGACTCACAGGGAAACCGGTGAGATACTGGTAGATCAGTACAGTGTGACTCACAAGGGAACAGGTGAGATACTGGTAGATCAGTACAGTATGACTCACAAGGGAACAGGTGAGATACTGGTAGATCAGTACAGTATGACTCACAAGGGAACAGGTGAGATACTGGTAGATCAGTACAGTATGACTCACAAGGGAACAGGTGAGATACTGGTAGATCAGTACAGTGTGACTCACAAGGGAACAGGTGAGATACTGGTAGATCAGTACAATGTGACTCACGGGGAAACAGGTGAGATACTGGTAGATAAGTACAGTGTGACTCGCAGGGAAACAGACCGTGAGATACTGGTAGATCAGTACAATGTGACTCACAAGGGAACACGTGAGATACTGGTAGATCAGTACAATGTGACTCACAAGAGAACAGGTGAGATACTGGTAGATCAGTACAATGTGACTCACAGGGAAACAGGAGAGATACTGGTAGATAAGTACAATGTGACTCACAGGTGATGGTGAGAACAGGTGAGATACTGGTAGATCAGTACAATGTGACTCACAGGGCACAAGTGAGATATTGGGTAGATAAGTACAATGTGACTCACAGGGGAACAGGTGATGAAGGTGACAACCAATTATAAACTGATTGCGAACACTCACCTGATGCAGCAGCATTAACATGGCTTCGTTTGGTGCAGATTCGCGCCATTCCTGCGCCATAGACTGGCAGAGCGCCATTGTGGCGCCATGTTTAACAAACACTTGAGCCCGTCTAGCTGTGTTGGCGTGGCCCAACAGTTCAGCAATGCAGTTAGCTGAGCACAGCTGCACAGCTCTGTCTGGCACACTTTGTAGGGTGAGCACTAGGCTTTGAGCATAATTTGGCTGGCGCAACAGCCAATCTCGGTTGAGCTTGTCTGTGAATTTGGGTGGCAGTGATGGTGCTTAAACTCAAGGAACTGGGAACAGAGATAGATAGACTCTCTACTTACCCTGATTTTGCAGTGCTTGTAGCAGCCTCGATATCACTGTGCGAATATTGCCATGGCCAGAATCGTCCAATCTGACTCTACTATGATTAGCAGAATTTCTATGATGCTTAATTAGAGCTTCAAAATAGTTTTTAATCTTGCTTCTGAAATTAAAGTTCAATTACAAACTTGTCATGGAGAGAATCAAAGCAAAATTATATTATTATGAGCATCATAAACAATTATATTGTTTTTTTTCATAAGCTTTTAAACTTACCCATCCATGATATGTGAAAGCAGATTAGTAAGCCTTCTAATTTTGCAGTTAAAAAAGTTTAAACATCCAAATGCATCTGAAAAGGGTGATTTTTCTGCTGTTTTGTTATCACGATCATATATATCCAAATATAGCAAGGCAAGCTGTATAAACTAAGTTCATATAATATTATATAGCCTAGCAATAAACCAGTGGCGTAGCCAGGGGGACCAAGGGGGGGGGGTGCCCCCCCCCAATTGCCTAAGGGGGTGGGGTTGGGCACAATGGGTACCAAAAACCATAAGGCAATTGACTGCCTGCGGCACTAAAATAAGTGCCTGCAGCACCAAAATAAGTGCATGCAACACCAAAAGTGGCAATGGCATAAGGCATGGCCAGCCAGGCCAACCCTCCTCTTCCTACTAATTAAAATTCTTGGCTATGCCATTGTAAATTGTAATAGACAAGATAATGGGCTATAATATAAGAGACTATGTCAAGCTATGAAATAGCACTAAAAACTTTACTTGCAACTTCAGCTGGAATTGAATAAGACCAAAGTTGAAAAATAAATATTTTAATTTTACACAAGAGTTTTATACACCAATAAGGGGCTTAATATAAGGGGCTATGTCAAGCTATGAAATAGCACTAAAAACTTTATTTGCAACTTCAGCTGGAATTGAATAAGACTAAAGTTAAAAATACATGTTTTAATTTTACACAAGAGTTTTATACACCAACCCAACATAATATAGCATTTTTATATGAATAAAATTTATGACCCCTTGGCCTTGGCTTAGTTGGAGCCCAAAAAATTTTCCACAAGGCAAATTTTGCCTTGTAACCATTTTTGACATAAACTAGCTTTTAGAAAGAATAAAGTGCCCCCCCCTCCCCTCAAAATTTTCTAGACCCCCGTCTGCTAGCTATTGAATCAATTAAAAACTATTTTAAGAAATTTATTCATATTTATTATATGTTTTATATATTCATAATTTTTCATTAGCATCAGCCTTATCAAAACAAAAGGATGCAAAAAAATATTTTATGCAGGAATTAGGCTCAAGTGAAACAGTGGTGAAAATTAACAAATAACCAAGTAAAAGTAATAAATTATGTTATGCAGACACAGGCCCTGGCGTATAGCTCGTAGGTTGGTCAATTATAACCACGTTAATTATTAATTTTAAAGCCTTCTAAATTAGTGCGTTAAATAGTTCGAATTATAAGCTTACCTTTAATAGATAAAAAACTTATTTCCTAATTAATAAAAACCTATTTAACTGGGTTTTAGGCTATATTATCTTCTAAATTATATTTTGCAAATAATTATAAACTTGGCTTGTTAAACTAAAATAAATAATAAAAAAATTTCGAATTTGAAGATTTCGAAAATGATCATGGCCGCGCTAGGGGGTCTTAAGGTCTTTAAGGCATCTTTAAGGCTTTATACCTTACCTGGCACTGCCTGTCTCCACGTATACACAGTTTAAAAAACTTTAGCCTCAGATTCAACCAGAGTTGCATGTTTCAATTGATTAATTTATTACACTACAGTTATGTAACTTTTAATTGTTTGGTACGTTTTGTCTTTTGATATATATTGCAAATTAATCTAAATCTGATTTTATTCTACTAGTCCTAATTTTCATCTGCTATAGGCTCTACCTCTTCTCAGTAGTCAGTGGCAAGGTGAAAAAATATGTTTATTTATTTTTATGTTAACTTCAATTCAAAGACGAGTATAACTTTGGCTGTTAACTATTCCGTCAACTATTCCATCAACATTTCGTGTTAGTAGGATAAATAACTTTGTCAACTTTTCCATCAACTATTCCATCAACTTTTCTGTTAACTTTTCCGTCAAGTATTCCATTCATTTTTTCCATTAACTCTTCTGTCAACATTTCTGCTTACAATTCCATTAACTTTTCCACCAAATAAGCCTATCTTATCACTTTTCCATTAACTATTTCATCAACATGTATGCAAGTCCGTAAAATATTCTATCAAATTATTTGTGTCCTCTAAATGAAAAGTGATAATTTTTTGCACAAGTGCAGTTTCCTTTGCAATTTTTTTATATATGCTTTAAGTTTGTTAAGTATATATGTACATATATAAATTATAAATAAAAAACACATGCAAAAATTTCCAGCGCAACATGTTCCAGAATTTAATTGGCATTGCTACACTACCTGCACTACAACATCTATACTTGTTCATTGATTTATCTTTGTGAAATAAAGCACTAGTACTAGGGAAAATGGAAAAGATACACATTGTTACTAATGCAGGCTTGTTTTTTCATTGATATATAAGCATGCAAACACAATAAATGATTAAAGAGCTACTCGCATGATGATCCTATTTGAGAAAGTCACATGTTTTTCAGTACAATAAATTGTTGATGGAAAAGTTGACGGAATACTTGACAGAAAAGTTGACAGAAAAGTTAATGGAAAAGTTAATAAAAAAGTTGATGGAAAAGTTAGCAGAAAAGTTGACGGAAAAGTTGATAGCCAAAGTTATACTTGTATTCAAAGTCAAATTTTACATTTCAAATAAAATTTTTAAATTTCTTAACTTTTAGATGTAGGCCTATTCTAATGCTTAGGTATTAATTTTATTCCTAGTTAAATAAAAGATAGATAACTAAGTTAATTAGTGTTAAGGACTTAGTAAGGGCCTAGTGACTTGCCAATATGCCAATGGGGAAAGAGCCTAGGCTATAAAAGGCAAACTAAGTAAAAATTATATTTTACTTAGTTATTATTAAAAATATTTTTATTTATTAAAAATTATATATCTAGGCCTAGGGAAAACTTTTTAAATAAAAAATTTAAAAAATATATTTTTTTGGCTTTTACTCATTGAGTCATTAAGTAAGGTCAAAGTGGTAATAAACTATTATCTTTTTTATAAAATAAAGGTTATTTTAAGAACTGTGGCAAAATATGTGCTTTTGTTTATTGTATGTGTCTTTTGTATGTGTCTTTTGATATTCTAATATAATTTAACAAAATATTTTTAATAGTCATAATCATATAATAACCTACAACCAATTTAGATATACTTTAGATATAATTTAGATATAATTTTTAGAAAAACATTATTTTTGTTGGCATTATTCTACATGCAATATGAGTAGGCCTAGGTCTATAAAATGAGTAAAATATATGCAAGGCTTTCAATTTTTCGGTATACTAATTTTACCAAGAGACTTGATTAGTCCTATCCTATTGCATGTGTTGTGTCTTAGCCTGATGGCCGCTGGATAGGTCAGGGTTTAGGTCCCCCCCACCTGAGACACCCTAGTCCCAGCCCTCTACCCTGGCTACTCTTACATGCCCCTCGCTTGGCTAGGCAAGAGTTTGCCAGACCAACCACCCTAAGATCAGCAAGTGTTCACTGGTCCCAGGTCCCTAATAGCTCCTGGCCCCATGCGGCAACCTGAAAGATAAAAGCACGCGCTCACCTCTGCATTTACAGACTTATTTGCAAAGCGTTTATTGGCGCAAAGCAGAACAGTCAGCAATTGCAGGAGTTACAAGTTATTAGCTTGCAGAGAGCAGGTTTGTAGGATGACACCAAAGAAATGGAAAGGAATACAAAAAGATGTGGGGTGCAGCATGCTCAGGGTGGGCCCTTAAATAATATTGTACACAAACAAGGGGGAGGGGTGGGGCAGACAGGAGAGGGCAAGCCAAACTCTGGGGCCCAGCTGGCTTATCAGCCAGCCAGCCAATGCAAGCAGCCCTAGGGTGAGACGGGACAAAGAGAGAGGAATAAGGCAAGCACCTAGATTAGACAAGAATTGGGACAGGGGGCTGGGTGCAGAAAAGGCTAGGCCAGGGTTAAGGCTTATGCCTCTTACAAACCCTGGCCTGGGCGCAAGACAAGGGACAAGGCAGGGTGGCATGAAAAAATGAAAACAAGGCCAAAGTACACAAGTGCAGCCCAACAGATGCCATATTAGAATAAATTTTCGAGTATAATTTTGGCTATAAACTTTACCATCAATAGTTTCATTTATTTTTCTCATGCTTAGGTGCAACCTAGGGATTCACCTGGCCATTTCTATTGGCAACATACATAAATTGCTATTGAATAGAATAGTAGTCACGTGACTGCTCTCAGCCAATAGTGACTTATATGTGTGTGTTGCCAATAGAAATGGCTAAGTTGTACATGTATGATTTTTTCTATCAACTATTCTATCAACTATTCCATTTAATTTTCCATCAACTTTTCTGTCAACTATTCCATTAACTATTCTATCAACTTTTCTATTGACTTTTCTGTCAACTTTTGCCTTAACTTTTCTATTATTCTTTATACTATTTGCATATTTGTCTTTGAAAATTATTGAACTACATTATTGGTATTTTTAATTCAATTTATTTAAATGCACAAAAGCATTTCCATTTTTTGCTTTAATGTACACTTATTAGTTATATTTCCAATTTTTTTGTTTTTAAATGCATTTACAGAGGCATTATCATTGAGGGAGGCAAAGAAAAACTATGGGCCGACTGAGACATATGCCAACAATGTACTTTTTTTGTCCTTCCCCTAACCCCATCTTGTAAAATGTTATGGTAATCAATAATTTTGTTTTAGGAAGGCAACAAAACATAGTGCTTGCAGTGCCATAATGAGCATTGACAATACCAATTCTAAAAATAATGTACATGTAGGAATTTAAGTCATAAAATGTACATATAAAATTCTTGGCTCTATCCCTCAATTTCTAGTCCTTACCATATAATCCATGCATGGTAAATGCCATTGGTGCATGTTTTTAGTATATATCATCTTTATGCATTTCATATACATGTATATATATAGATCAACTACATGCACATATAGCAAGGCAACATGCAATATTTTCATTAAATATGCACCACATTATTATAAGACATGCATGTATATAACAATATAAATATATGTACAAATAGATAAACAATACATGTACAATTGCAATACAAATTAACAAGTATACAATGTATACATATATACAAATAGTAAGCAGAAATATCATTTAACTTCTCTAGCATATATTTTGTACTATAAATTTTAGCATTTTTTATTTATCTTCAATTTAAGCATGCAAAAAATTTGCAAGGGAAATTTAAAAAAATATCACATTCAATCCATTTGGTACATGGCCAGAAAAGTTGACAGAATAGTTAACAGAATAGTTGTTAGAAAAGTTGACAGAATAGTTGATAAAATATTTGACAGAAAAGTTTATGGAAGAGTAAACAGAAAAGTTGACAAAAAATTGATAGATAAAGTTTTATATCCATCTTACTAGAATAGTTTATGGAAAAATAAATGGAAAACTTGATAGAAAAGTAAATGGAAGTTATACTTATAATTTTCAAATATGATAATTGGCCAAAATGCATAGATATTTGCACTAGTGTTCTGCCATAAGGAGGGTCTATGTACCATAGCCAAGCCATAGCCGTAAGCAAAACTATGGCTTATTCCAATTATCCATATTCCATAGCCATAGAGACCCTAATTTTACCATATTCCCATAGTTCCTATAGCCATAGTCATAGTTTTAACAAAAAGTCTAGGAAACAAGCATTTTAAATCAGGAAGATAACTGGTTGCTTAAACAATTGAAAATTAAGGTAGAAAATGAAACAAACACTCCATTGCCTTTATAAGATTTTATTTCATCTTTTTACAAAGAGTAACAATACTACTAAAAGTACTATTGCTAAACTTTTTCACATTAATAAAAGTTAGAGTTTGCTAGTGTTTTATTGTACTTTATTAGGTATAATCTAAGTTTCTATGTCTATAATACAGTTTACCAAAGTATCTTTGTTTTACTCTACTTGTTTCTAATTTTTTTAATTATTAACTACAGCTACAGGAATCTATGGAATATGACAGCAACTACCATATTTCTATCGTCATAGCCATAAGAGCAGCTATCTACTGTAGACGTATCTACAGTAGCTAAAGATTTACTTTTTCTAAAGCACACTAATTTGCACTATCTCTTATTTGGGAATATTTGCTCAGCTTTTGCACTTAGCAAACTTTGCCACTTATGTGCTTAGCTATGATAGACTAAGTCTATCATAAGCTATGAAGCCATATACAGCATTGTAGTATTCCTTTTCTCTTTTGTGTATCATATTGCCATCATACTGCAAAAATGGCATAATTTCCAATAGGGCTTGAAACAAATTCAAACAAAAACAAAATTCAGATTCATTAATAGTCTATAAAATTGTTTTATTGATCCATCATAAATATAAATTGTTGTTGTTACAACTTAAAAATCCATTATACTATAAGATAGGTGACTACAAACCTGGATAGCAATAGAGGTTATACTTTAGTGCTTATTTAGCCAACTTCAACCTATTAAGTATTAGATAAAATTTGCAAAACAAATGCCAAGATATAAAGGTATGAAATTGTTTGCAATGTGGTTTCTTTTTAACTGATTTTTCAATCTTCATTACAGTAAGAGTGTTTAATTCAATGCAACTAGCATCGAGGCTGCTATAAAGCTATTGAAAAAACTAGTTGGAATTGGTAGTTTAACTTTTCCAACATAACCTATCTTGTTCTAAAGTGTTTATATCAAGCCATGGATTCTGAATCTAAAGTGCAACAACAGCAAGCGGCTTATAAAGGTGTCACCTGTCCTCTATCCTTGGCTGAGCCTACTGAAGACGACCTAAAAGAGACGCGCTCTCTAGAAGAGATGATGAAGCGAATGAATGTGTTCGAAAGCCAAGAAGGCATGGAACAGCGTTCTACAGCTCTGATTAATTTGCAGGCTTTAGCTTGCGACTGGATTAGAGAGGTTGCTGCTCAGAAATCTTGCCCGACCCAAGCGCTTGATGGTGTAAGTTCTTTATTAACAATTTTATTATTAGATAATTCTCCTAAGAAGCTCTTTTTTCTGCTAATTAATCCTTTGCTAGATGGATTTCTGGTCATTGTCTACCAATTTTTCCTCTCTTTAGCCATTGTCTGTTCATAGCTCCAGTTCCTTGATCATGGCCTGCTCATAGCTCCCGTTCCCTGATCATGGCCTGCTCATAGCTCCCGTTCCCTGATCTTGTCCTGCTCATAGCTCCCGTTCCCTGATCGTGGCCTGCTCATAGCTCCCGTTCCCTGATCATTCCCTGCTCATAGCTCCCGTTCCCTGATCATTGCCTGCTCATAGCTCCCGTTCCCTGATCATTGCCTGCTCATAGCTCCCGTTCCCTGATCATGGCCTGCTCATAGCTCCCGTTCCCTAATCATTGCCTGCTCATAGCTCCCGTTCCCTGATCATGGCCTGCTCATAGCTCCAGTTCCCTGATCATGGCCTGCTCATAGCTCCCGTTCCCTGATCATTGCCTGTTCATAGCTCACGTTCCCTGATCTTGTCCTGCTCATAGCTCCCGTTCCCTGATCGTGGCCTGCTCATAGCTCCCGTTCCTTGATCATTCCTTGCTCATAGCTCCCGTTCCCTGATCTTGTCCTGCTCATAGCTCCCGTTCCTTGATCATTGCCTGCTCATAGCTCCCGTTCCCTGATCATTGCCTGCTCATAGCTCCCGTTCCTTGATCATTGCCTGTTCATAGCTCCCGTTCCCTGATCATTGCCTGCTCATAGCTCCCGTTCCCTGATCATGTCCTGCTCATAGCTTCCGTTCCCTGATCTTGTCCTGCTCATAGCTCCCGTTCCCTGATCATTGCCTGTTCATAGCTCGCGTTCCCTGATCATGTCCTGCTCATAGCTCCCGTTCCCTGATCGTGGCCTGCTCATAGCTCCCGTTCCCTGATCATTCCCTGCTCATAGCTCCCGTTCCCTGATCATTGCCTGCTCATAGCTCCCGTTCCCTGATCATTGCCTGCTCATAGCTCCCGTTCCCTGATCATGGCCTGCTCATAGCTCCCGTTCCCTGATCATTGCCTGCTCATAGCTCCCGTTCCCTGATCATGGCCTGCTCATAGGTCCCTTTCCCTGATCATTGCCTACACATCCATCCTGTTTAGTGTCCAGCGCAATCCCGCTCCGTGCAAGTGAACCCCTATCAACTGTACACCAACTGAACCCACCCCGCAAACAGATTGGCGGCAAAATCTTCGCATTCGGCAGCTATCGACTCGGCGTGAACACCCGCGGCGCCGACGTCGACGCCGTGCTGGTGTCAACGCGATTTATTGAGCGGCACGAGTTTTTCGACAAATTCTTTGACCGATTGCGCGAACACCCGAGGTGCGGCGCGGCACACGCCGTTAGCGACGCATTTGTACCCGTGATTAAAATGACCTTCATGGGCGTTGATATTGATCTGTTGTTCGCTAAACTAGATATGGCCACTATACCGGACAATATCGACCTAAGAGAGAATACCGAAACTCTACTCAGGAATTTGGACGAGCGCTGTGTTAGATCGATTAATGGTTGCCGGGTTACGGACGAGATCCTGCACCAGGTAAGGTGACTTGTGAATGAGTGATGTGATGGTGAATTCTGCGATTGTGAATCCTTTGCTTGTGAGTGATGTGATGGTGAATTCTGCGATTGTGAGTGATGTGATGGTGAATTCTGTGATTGTGAGTGATGTGATGGTGAATTCTGCGATTGTGAATCCTTTGCTTGTGAGTGATGTGATGGTGAATTCTGTGATTGTGAATCCTTTGCTTGTGAGTGATGTGATGGTGAATTCTGCGATTGTGAATCCTTTGCTTGTGAGTGATGTGATGGTGAATTCTGCGATTGTGAATCCTTTGCTTGTGAGTGATGTGATGGTGAATTCTGCGATTGTGAATCCTTTGCTTGTGAGTGATGTGATGGTGAATTCTGCGATTGTGAATCCTTTGCTTGTGAGTGATGTGATGGTGAATTCTGCGATTGTGAATCCTTTGCTTGTGAGTGATGTGATGGTGAATTCTGCGATTGTGAATCCTTTGCTTGTGAGTGATGTGATGGTGAATTCTGCGATTGTGAATCCTTTGCTTGTGAGTGATGTGATGGTGAATTCTGTGATTGTGAATCCTTTGCTTGTGAGTGATGTGATGGTAAATTCTGTGATTGTGAATCCTTTGCTTGTGAGTGATGTGATGGTGAATTCTGCGATTGTGAATCCTTTGCTTGTGAGTGATGTGATGGTGAATTCTGCGATTGTGAATCCTTTGCTTGTGAGTGATGTGATGGTGAATTTTGTGATTGTGAATCCTTTGCTTGTGAGTGATGTGATGGTGAATTCTGCGATTGTGAATCCTTTGCTTGTGAGTGATGTGATGGTGAATTCTGCGATTGTGAATCCTTTGCTTGTGAGTGATGTGATGGTGAATTCTGCGATTGTGAATCCTTTGCTTGTGAGTGATGTGATGGTGAATTTTGTGATTGTGAATCCTTTGCTTGTGAGTGATGTGATGGTGAATTCTGCGATTGTGAATCCTTTGCTTGTGAGTGATGTGATGGTGAATTTTGTGATTTTGAATCCTTTGCTTGTGAGTGATGTGATGGTGAATTCTGTGATTGTGAATCCTTTGCTTGTGAGTGATGTGATGGTGAATTCTGCGATTGTGAACCCTTTCTTGTGAGTGATGTGGTGGTGAATTCTGCGATTGTGAATCCTTTGCTTGTGAGTGATGTGATGGTGAATTTTGTGATTGTGAATCCTTTGCTTGTGAGTGATATGATGGTAAATTTTGTGATTGTGAATCCTTTGCTTGTGAGTGATATGATGGTGAATTTTTTGATTGTGAATCCTTTGCTTGTGAGTGATGTAATGGTGAATTCTGTAATTGTGAATCCTTTGCTTGTGAGTGATGTGATGGTGAATTTTGTGATTGTGAATCCTTTACTTGTGAGTGATGAGATGGTGCATTCTTTATTTGTGAATTCTATTGTAAGTGACGTGACGCAAAATTCTGTGATTCTGTGAATACTTCGATTGTGAATTCCGTGATTGGTAACGAGATAGTGCTAAATTCTGTTCTGATTAGTGTTTTTAGTATTTAATGCGATGATAGGTGTATGGGTATGATGCTGCTTGCGCATGCAAATGTAAATGGTGACCAATGTTGGCGCCATACAGTTGAAATTGATCAATTTAGCTCAATTTTGAGTTGGAATGAATGAATTTTGAGTTCACCTGCCTTTAATCCTTCCACTCCGCAGGTGCCAAATCCGGAAAATTTCCGCGTAGCCCTCAAAGTGATTCGAATCTGGGCTAAGAATCGCGGCATCTATAGCAACGCTATGGGATTTCTTGGCGGCGTTAGCTGGGCGATTCTATTAGCCAGGATTGCTCAGCTTTATCCCAACGCCGCTCCGAATGTGCTCATTATCAGATTCTTTCACGTGTTAACTCGCTGGTCCTGGCCTAAACCTGTGGAGCTTTGCGAATTGTCCCCGCCTAATTTGCACTTCCCAGAATGGGATCCGAGGACTAACATCAAGGATCAGTTCCACCTGATGCCGATTATTACACCTGTATATCCCAGACAGAATTCTACTTACAATGTTAGCATATCTACTAAACAGGTGCGTTGTTTATTGTTGCTTGTTTCTCTAGTTCAAATTATCGGCTCACTGAAGAACAATGGGCGGTCACTAGAAAACAAAGTAAAGTCACTAGAGAACAATGGAAGGTCACTAGAGAACAATAGGAGGTCACGTTCCTAGAATACAAGATCACTATGTACGGGAAAGGTCAATAGAGTACAGTAAAAGTCAGTAAAGCACAATAAAGGTCACTAGAGTACAATTAAGGTCACCAAAGTACAATAAAGGTCAGTAGAGTACAATAAAAGTTCACCAGTGCACAATAAAGGTCACTAGAGTACAATAAAGGTCACCAGAGTACAACAAAGGTCACTCCAAACCCGCCACAGGTGATCCTAGCCGAGCTGGAGCGCGGCCGCAATCTAACAAACGAGATCATGTTTAAACAGAAAAGCTGGGAAGATCTATTAGAGCCCGTGAACTTTTTCGACGCCTATCGTCACTACGTGATCGTGATTGCGTCTAGCGATACGGCCGAATTGCACCTGGATTTCCAGGGCCTAGTAGAGTCGCAGCTGCGCAAATTGGTGCTGTCGTTTGAGCACAATGGCGCCATAGACAGAGCCCATGTTAACACTGAGAGCTACGGCCGAGCAAACGAGTCGGAGCCCGAGCACGTCACCAAATGGTTTATCGGCATCGAGTTTAAGAAAGCGCCCGAGCCTGGTAAAAAGCTCAACGTGGATTTGACCTTTGATATTACTAATTTCATTCGCCAGATTAATGGCATGGCCAACAGTTTGCAATTGCGTTTGGACGTTCTGTACTCGAAGAAGCGAGGCCTGTCTCACTACCTGCCGCCATCGGAGCATTGGAAAATCAATAGATCCAAACCGGCTTGCGTTTATGGTAAGTTTATGAGTAGAAAATCAATGCCTCAATGCCATTGATCTCGATATCATCTGTATATAACTTAAACTGTAAAGCTTAAGCTGAGACACCTGGCTTAAAGTTTAAGCTGAGATTGCTGTCTGACTAAAAATAAAATCTTAAGATTGATGCACATCTCAAAATCTCACCTTGAGATTGATGCCCGTCTGTCTCAAAATCTGCATCTGAGATTAATGCCAGTCCGTCTTAAATTCTCCCCTTGAGATTTATTTGTGATTTTAAATCTCCCATGAGATTGATGTTTGACTCAAAATATCCCCCTTAAGATTGACGCCAGTCGGTCTCAAAATCTCACCCTGGGATATGATGCCCGTCTGTCTCAAAATCTTCCTTGAGGTTTATTTGTGATTCAAAATCTCCTCCGAGATTGATGTTTGACTCAAAATATCCCCTTTGAGATTGACGCCAGTCGGCCTCAAAATCTCACCCTGAGATATGATGCCCGTCTGTCTCAAAATCTTCCTTGAGGTTTATTTGTGATTCAAAATCTCCTCCGAGATTAATGTTTGACTCAAAATATCCCCTTTGAGATTGACGCCAGTCGGCCTCAAAATCTCACCCTGAGATATGATGCCCGTCTGTCTCAAAATCTTCCTTGAGGTTTATTTGTGATTCAAAATCTCCTCCGAGATTAATGTTTGACTCAAAATATCCCCTTTGAGATTGACGCCAGTCGGCCTCAAAATCTCACCCTGAGATATGATGCCCGTCTGTCTCAAAATCTTCCTTGAGGTTTATTTGTGATTCAAAATCTCCTCCGAGATTGATGTTTGACTCAAAATATCCCCCTTAAGATTGACGCCAGTCGGTCTCAAAATCTCACCCTGAGATATGATGCCCGTCTGTCTCAAAATCTTCCTTGAGGTTTATTTGTGATTCAAAATCTCCTCCGAGATTGATGTTTGACTCAAAATTCTCCCCTAAGATTGATGCCCGTCTCACAATCTTCCCCAAAACTGGTGTCTGACTCAAAATATCCTCTATCAGGTGCTGGAAACTGCAATCAAGGAGGTGCAGCATCGGCACTGGCGGCAGCAGCTGGAGGAGCAGCAGGAGCGTCTGGCAGCTCAGCATCGGCCCCTGACCCGGCCATCAGCCCGATGGGCTCGGCCATGCTCATGTCCGGCTCGGACGTGCCAGTAGGCAGCAAGCGGCCTCACAGTCCGAACTGCTTTGCCTCGTCTAGCCAGGAGTTGCAGCCGAAACGGCTAACGGCTGCTGGCGGCGGAGGCGGCGGAGGTGGCAGCCTCACCAGGACAGACTCGAGCAGTAGCAGCCTATCAAATGTCAGCGTGAAAGCAAAGACTTAGCCTTTTCAGTTTAGGGCGATGATGATCAATTAAACTTTATTGTGTCGAATTAGTTGAGCCAGATCGTCTAAAGCTCTCTATCGCAAAGGGGATTAGGCAGTGTTTTTTTCCTGTAAGAAATCGTGCGCATAGTCAATTGGTATTGTTTACTTTTCTTTATCCAACGGCATTATTATTATTATTCACTCAACTGTCTTTTTTCTATTGTTTAAAACAAAACAAAATATGCTAATTTTCAAAAAAATATTAAAGTTCACTTTGACATTAAAATCTTCTAACTTAAGAGTACAATCCGTGTACTTTAAACCCGCGAGTCTGTGGCGAGATAAATTCAAACGTAAATTCAGAGACGGCACCGTTGGCCTTTGTATTTATTGTAGAAAGTTGTGCCGTTCTGCTTTGCATGACTTTTTCCTATTTCTTTGCTTTAAAATTTGTTCATAAAAAGACAGCCTGGCTTTTGCAAAGCGCTTAATACTCGTATTATTCTTGTTCAAAAAACGCACATTTGATTTAGGTTGAGTAATAGCGTCCACATTGTTGTTTGCATTTTTCTTTTGAGTTCGAATTTATTATAGTTCGGCTCGTTATTCAATCCAGTTAATGCAAAACCGCGAATCAATGTCCATGAAACTGGTAATTTGTTTAAATGAAAGAGTGCCGGCTTTTTTACATCCTGAGTGCCGCTGGTTATATAAGCACGAAGCAGATACAAAAATTTGTTTTCAAGCCGAGGCACGCGTATTTGACTAGAATGTGCATTAAATTTGACCTAGTTTCATTCTATTCCAACAAAAATATAAAACATTTTTGCAATAGTCTTACAACCACAGAATAAGAAGTTGTACGTTGGATCTGTATCAAATTTATTTGCATATTTATTATATATTAATATATTCATAAAAACTTCCTGAATATGGAAATCAATTCGTTTATTAATTTAGTATTTCTTCAAATGTCTGCGTCTTCTTAGTTTTATTTCTTATAAGCAAAAAAATTCTCATCGAATGGGACGCTGCAATGGTTCCCTGCGATTTTTCAATTTTATTTCGCTGTGCGCTGAATATAAGCCACACATCACCCGGCTATGTTTAAGAGCAAACATTTTTACACTGATCTACATCTGTATTGATCAATAATACTAAATGATACAAATTTCTCACTAGTGTTCTGGAATATCGAAGCAGAACGTATCCAATCTCAGTCGACGGAGTTTAAATTATGTATTAAGTAGTGGAATTACATGTAGATTGTATTTTAAACAGTTAAATACTTTTTAGTCGAAGATAGTTATGCACTTAATAAATATTTTAAGATTTAATAGTTTAGATTCCCTTAGTCGCGTGTCTTCTCACTCCTGTTTAGTTCATTAGCGTAATTAAAATAATGATAAAAATAATTTCTCTCTTTTAGAACACTATAAATTTACACACTTCTATAAACTACTTTCTTTTTTGTTAACTAACAAGATTTTTTTCTCGAGTAAAAATAATTTGTTTTGTCACGTAGCTGGGGACAATATAAATGCGCGCACCAATTTAAGTTTGTTTGTTACCTTAGCTACCAGTGACAGTCAGACATAGGATCTTTTACTACTTTAGTAGTCTGCCCTACCATGTCTACTACTATTGAGCGCGATCTAAGCATGACTGATAAGCGCATGCCCACAAATGATCTGTTTCAAACAAGCGCAGGAGTTGGCCACCATTGGCGACCAGGATACTACTTTCCTGATTCAGGTTTTACGGTAAGCTTTATAATGATAAAAACTGTCTTTAACTGTTACGTTTTAATTCATTATGGAGCAATTGATGTAGTAGAAATCGTATATGATTAAAGCATTATTATAACATAGAATTATTCTTTTAACTGTATTTCCGTTGCGTAAATTCTATATTGTGCAAAGTCTGTATTGTGTATATTGTATATTGTGTATATAGTATAGTCTTTAAGATAGGCCTATTAACCTGACACTTTGTTGATTATATACAGAAACTTTATCTCTCAGTATTATAAACAGTTTAATAGTAGACCACTTAGAACTTTTTGTGTTTGTATGTATTTTATCACTTGACAAAAATGATCTTTTTATTATTTTGACTTGTCTGTGACCTGTGATTAGCATTGCAGAATTAGTACATTAGGATTAGTTGTAATTTGTAAGTTAAGTTAAAGTTAATTAGAATTAGTTGTACATTAGTACAGTAGGATTAGTTGTAAGTTAAAAAGCCTATGCAACTTCCAATTTGAAAAAATTCAGATTATATTTGTGTCTTCCAATTAGTTTTAATCATTGTTCTGCCTTTTTTTCAATAAACAGCAATTAAATGTAAATCTACTATTTTAATTAGGACTAATTTAAGACCAAATTAAACCTAATGATTTTAAGACTTAGAACTTTCAAATCAACTTACTAACAATTTTTTAGTCATGTTTATTGTTCTTTTGTTTATTTCTACACACTCATCATTATGTTTGCAGTGATAATTTCTTGTAGGAACCAAATTATTTCAGAATGCAAAAATGTATATGATACTTCATTTATTCAATGTTGATATTTTAACCATCTATTTAAAATGCTTTCTTAGCCTAAATGCTATTGTTTAAATTTTTAGGCCGCATCGACCCAGCCTCTGCCTGACGAGCTGACCAGACCTTCTAGAGTGCGACCAGATGAGCTGTACACGACCACAAGTGCCAGCGCTCACGAGCCGAAGAGGCCCACAGCCCCACTTAATCGCGACATTGAGTTTAAGCGTGCCCCGGCTCTGTACAATGTGCACTTTCTGAAGGATCACAAAGAGAAGGTGCACACTCAGAGTTGAAAAATCTATAATAGATTTGGTAGATTGCATCATTTCTCAGATAGATTTGGTAGATCGCATCATTTCTCAGATAGATTTGGTAGATTGCATCATTTCTCAGATAGATTTGGTAGATTGCATCATTTCTCAGATAGATTTGATAGATTGCATCATTTCTCAGATAGATTGCATCATTTCTCAGATAGATTTGGTAGATTGCATCATTTCTCAGATAGATTTGGTAGATCGCATCATTTCTCAGATAGATTTGATAGATTGCATCATTTCTCAGATAGATTGAATCATTTCCCAGATAGATTTGGTAGACTGCATCATTTCTCAAATGGATTTGGTAGACTGCATCATTTCTCAAATGGATTTGGTAGACTGCATCATTTCTCAAATCGATTTGGTAGACTGCATCATTTCCCATATAGATTTGGTAGACTGCATCATTTCTCAGATAGATTTGGTAGATTGAATCATTTCCCAGATAGATTTGGTAGATTGCATCATTTCTCAGATAGATTTGGTAGATTGCATCATTTCTCAGATAGATTTGGTAGATTGAATCATTTACCAGATAGATTTGGTAGATTGCATCATTTCTCAAATGGATTTGGTAGACTGCATCATTTCTCAAATGCATTTGGTAGATTGAATCATTTCCCAGATAGATTTGGTAGATTGCATCATTTCTCAGATAGATTTGGTAGACTGCATCATTTCTCAGATAGATTTGGTAGATTGAATCATTTCCCAGATAGATTTGGTAGATTGCATCATTTCTCAGATAGATTTGGTAGACTGCATCATTTCTCAGATAGATTTGGTAGATTGAATCATTTCCCAGATAGATTTGGTAGACTGCATCATTTCTCAGATAGATTTGGTAGACTGCATCATTTCTCAAATGCATTTGGTAGACTGCATCATTTCCCAGATAGATTTGGTAGACTGCATCATTTCTCAGATAGATTTGGTAGACTGCATCATTTCTCAAATGGATTTGGTAGACTGCATCATTTCCCAGATAGATTTGGTAGACTGCATCATTTCTCAAATCGATTTGGTAGACTGCATCATTTCCCATATAGATTTGGTAGACTGCATCATTTCTCAAATGGATTTGGTAGACTGCATCATTTCTCAGATAGATTTGGTAGACTGCATCATTTCTCAGATAGATTTGGTAGACTGCATCATTTCTCAGATAGATTTGGTAGACTGCATCATTTCCCATATAGATTTGGTAGACTGCATCATTTCTCAGATAGATTTGGTAGACTGCATCATTTCTCAGATAGATTGCATCATTTCTCAGATAGATTTGGTAGACTGCATCATTTCTCAGATAGATTTGGTAGACTGCATCATTTCTCAGATAGATTTGGTAGACTGCATCATTTCTCAGATAGATTTGGTAGACTGCATCATTTCTCAGATAGATTTGGTAGACTGCATCATTTCTCAGATAGATTTGGTAGACTGCATCATTTCTCAGATAGATTTGGTAGACTGCATCATTTCTCAGATAGATTTGGTAGACTGAATCATTTCTCAGATAGATTTGGTAGATTGAATCATTTCCCAGATAGATTTGGTAGATTGCATCATTTCTTAGATAGATTTGGTAGACTGCATCATTTCTCAGATAGATTTGGTAGATTGCATCATTTCTCAGATAGATTTGGTAGATTGCATCATTTCTCAGATAGATTGCATCATTTCTCAGATACATTTGATAGATTGCATCATTTCTCAGATACATTTGATAGATTGCATCATTTCTCAGGTAGATTGCATCATTTCTCAGATACATTTGATAGATTGCATCATTTCTCAGATAGATTGCATCATTTCTCAGATAGATTTGGTCGATTGCATCATTTCTCATATAGATTTGGAAGATTGCATCATTTCTCAGATAGATTTGGTAGATTGCATCATTTCTCAGATAGATTTAGTAGATTGCATCATTTCTCAAGTGTCTCGCGAAATGTCCAATCGCGAAACAAGCAAGAATCGAACCAACAACCCTATATTTCTTTCTCAGCTGGGTCACGGCGGCTGGCGCCGACCCCTCAGCCCGAGTCACCAGCTCACGGAGACCCAGGAAGAATTCCGTAACCAGCCATCCCTAAGCGAGCCAAACAACTGGGGCAGCAAGCCGCAGCCATTCCTGCTCAGGTAAGTATTTTCCATATAACTGTATCCGGAAGTCACTCTTTCTGTTCTTGAAGACCTTGAAGATCGTTGACCAATGTCCCATCGTACCAGGGACCATCACGGCGAAGGCTCCACTAAATTGGGCGTCGCCTCAACGCAGAATCCCAAGCTGAAAGGTCGCCCGCTGTTCCCCAAGGACAAGGAGGTGCTCAGGGGCCTGGACATGTACCTAACCACCAACGATCGAGCTCACCGCCGATTCGATCCCAAGGAGTTGTCGGGCTACGCCAAAAAGGACATTGCCACCTACTGGGACTGCGAGGAATATCCTAAGGCCTGGGGCCACGGGCCTCACGAGAAGTGAGTTCAGTGTCATGCGATTCTGCCTACTCCTCCGCTGGCTCCTGAGCACGTACAAATGCACCAATACTGTACGCAGGCACAGCACTCATGCACACGCGCATACAGGATTTTTTGCAGCGGTGCCTGTCACGTTATTTGATGTTGGCCGTGACCCTTGAAAGGGCCGTTTTTGTCCCAAAATAAGTTGAAGTCAACTTAGGCGAAGTGGATGGTGTAGCGGAGCACTTGGCAATAAGGGCAGGAAACTGCCGTAGTCGTTTTATTATCAATATAAATAGTAAGTTTGGTTGTTACTGGCAAATAAAAAACTATTGCTTTCTGGGCACTGGCGGCTGCAACAATGGTTTCTTTTTTGAAGATAAGTTGGATGTGAGTTCAAGCGACAGACGAGTGATGTAATGGCGACGTAACGTGATGATCAATGGCAATGAATACAGTGAAGGCAGTGAGACGTAGTAGGCAGATGAGCAGTGGCGAGGTTGGCGTCAGTCGTGGCGTGAGGTAAGGAGGCTCGAGGCAGCCAGACAGAGAGAAGGAAAACAAGGCTAGACGAGGCTAGGCAAGCCAGACGGGACGGAGGCAAGCCTAAGGAGAGAGAACACAGAACACAAGAACAGGGACGAGCAGGGAGAGCGAGAAGAGAGAAGTGAAACCCCCCAGCCCGCCAGGCGAAGGTTTAATAAAGGAGCGCAGAGGGGTGGTAGCGCGAAGCACGAGTGGTTTTCATTGGCTGGCGAGAGAACTTAAAATTATCGATCGTGCCAATTTTATACGGTCGCGAGAGAGGATAGTAAAATATACAGTGAATTAGAAATTGCCACAACATCGTTGGGCACTACTACAAGTAAACGTCGCAATAAACAAATGGAAAAGTTTAGTTGAAACGGTGAAACTGAAGGGTTGAAACTATAGAGAAACAGCAGTCCAACGGCCCTTTTCGGGACCACCTTAAACTGACAACGTCACAGTGCCAGCACCCCAACTCCAACCCCAACCCTAACAGCAACCCGAACTCCAACTCTAGCACCAACCCCAACCCCAACCCCAACATCAACTACAACCCCAATCCCAACACCAACCCTAACCTCAACCCCAACCCCCTCATAAAACCCCAAAACCAACCCCCAAAACCAACCCCAACATCAACTACAACCCCAACCCCAACACCAGCGCCAACTCCAACCCCAAAACCAACCCCAACATCAACTAAAACCCCAAACCCGACACCAACCCAACACCACCCAACACCAACACCAACCCAACACCAAACCAACACCAACCCAACAACAACACCAACACCAACCCAACACCAACCCAGCACCAACCCAGCACCAACCCAACACCAATCCGCAGTCTGCTGCCGAAGCACGCTGTTCCCGGGACCGGCTGCCCATGCGGGACGAGCTGCGCTTCAAGTCGGCCACCTCGGTGCGCCGAGTGCCGCAGAGGCTGCCGCCGCCGGCCCACACAGGCATGAAGACTCTGTACTCGGACTCGTACGCCCGGCCGTCCGATGCTCGAGTGAAGGAGGCCCGGGAGTGTCCAGTTGATACGCCGTGGATGTTGCCAGGTAATGCGGTGTGGGGGTTGGGTTTGCTATGTAGGATATTGGAGAGGCTTTTTGTGCTAGGAATCAAAGAAATCAGCTTAGAGGTTAATCCAATCACTCTGTTGGATTAGCTAGTAGGTTAATCAAAGCACTCTTGTGGATTAGCTAGTAGGTTAATCAAATCACTCTGGTGGATTAGCTAGTAGGTTAATCCAAGCACTTTGATGGATTAGCTAGTAGGTTAATCCAATCACTCTGTTGGATTAGCTAGTAGGTTAATCAAATCACTCTGGTGGATTAGATGGTAGGTTAATCCAATCACTCTGGTGGATTAGCTAGTAGGTTAATCCAATCACTCTGGTGGATTAGCTAGTAGTTTAATCCAATCACTCTGGTGGATTAGCTAGTAGGTTAATCCAATCACTCTGGTGGATTAGCTAGTAGGTTAATCCAATCACTCTGGTGGATTAGCTAGTAGGTTAATCCAATAACTCTGATGGATTAGCTTGTAGGTTAATCCAATCACTCTGGTGGATTAGCTAGTAGGTTAATCCAATGACTCTGATGGATTAGCTAGTAGGTTAATCCAAGCACTTTCATAGATTAGCAAGTAGGTTAATCCAATCACTCTGGTGGATTAGCTAGTAGGTTAATCAAATCACTCTGGTGGATAAGATAGTAGGTTAATCAAATCACTCTGGTGGATTAGCTAGTAGGTTAACCAAATCACTCTGGTGGATTGGCTAGTAGGTTAATCCAACCACTCTGGTGGATTAGCTAGTAGGTTAATCCAATCACTCTGGTGGATTGGCTAGTAGATTGTTTCAATCCCAAAATTCTAAAGAGATTAAATATATAACGCCAGGGCTGTAGTGGATTGTCTGAGTGCGTGCATATCTAAGCTTGGCATCACGTGACCCACCTACCGCCCACCCCCCTCCGCAGCCCCGGGCGCCCGCAGCGCGATGGCCGCCCCGCAGATGTACAAGACCGAGTACCAGAGCGTAGGCAGCAAGAAAACCATCACAGTCTGAGCTGCGAATCGCAGTCTGCGAGCAACATTTGTACTTTTGTTTTTTCCTGTCTTTTATTGCTAAACAATGGGAATCCATTTGTACTTATTATATACCAGTTTTTAATTTCTTCGCCTCCCTCTGCTTCTTTCTCTCTCGTGCTTAATAAAGTTGCGTTTTTTCAAATCAGAAGCGATCGACGCTACTTTATAATATCAGAGATTTTTGTGCTAGAAATGTACGACAATAGACTGGCTTAGTGTTTGATCCCAGGTCTCCTATGGATTAGCTCTTACGTTAATCCGAGCAATCTAATGGATTAGCTCTTAGGTTAATCCGAGCAATCTAATGGATTAGCTCTTAGGTTAATCCGAACACTAATGGATTAGCTCTTACGTTAATCCGAGCAATCTAATGGATTAGCTCTTAGGTTAATCCAAGCAATATAATGGATTAGCTCGTAGGTCAATCCGAACACTAATGGATTAGCGAATGGGTTAATCCGAGAAATCTAATGGATTAGCGAATGGGTTAATCCGAGCAATCTAATGGATTAGCTCGTAGGTTAATCCGAACACTAGTGGATTAGCTAGTGGGTTAACTGAGCAATCTAATAGATTAGCGAATGGGTTAATCCGAGCAATCTAATGGATTAGCTCTTAGGTAAATCCGAACGCTAATGGATTAACTCCTAGGTAAATCCGAATGCTAATGGATTAGCTCTTAGGTTAATCCAAGCAATATAATACATTAACGAGTGGGTTAATCCCTGTACACTGAAATCGGGATTAGCTCGTAAGTTAATACCAATTAGTTGGAATTATTACAAAACAGAAACAATTCAATGATGTTCGGCAGTGGAGAAAATTCGTTAATAGGCCTTCAAATTATTATTTATAATTTTGAAGTACAAAATTTCCAATTTTTCTCTTAGAAATAAACTTTTTTATAAAAATTTTCGAATATTAATTAGGTACCCCTTCTTTCCTTTACTGTCTACTTTTATAAGTAGCGAGTTTAGCTTGGTTATATTATAATTAAAAAACCGGATGTTTCATGAGATTAATGCCGTAAAATATTTCTTTGTTTAATTTAACATACATATGCCAGCTTACTTTTCACTAACTGATTGCGTGGACACTGTAATAAATTATTTTTTAAACTTTTTTCCGAGATTTCGTCACCTCAGCCATGTCGGGATGCTTTCAATTTAGATCGAAATATACGACATAAAAAACTAACAGTTAATATATGTAAATCTCGTTGTAAGCGAAAATGATAATGAAATAAAAATGCTTAGAACTATTTTTACTTTTCGTTTGGTTAACTATACAAATTTGGCTGAGTACTGTAGCGAGGTTACTGGTAGTCTGTTTACAATCGTTACACTATGAAATGGTTGTAAGCCAGGAAATCTCATATCCCAGAATTCTGCATTTTTAAAGTGATCCCTACAAATTTCCTTCAGTGATCCATGAAAATCCTACTTCAGGTTTCCTTCAGTGATCCATGTAAATCCTACTTCAGGTTTCCTTCAGTGATCTATGTAAATCCTACTTCAGGTTTCCTTCAGTGATCCATGTAAATCCTACTTCAGGTTTCCTTCAGTGATCCATGTAAATCCTACTTCAGATTTCCTTCAGTGATCCATGTAAATCCTCCTTCAGGTTTCCTTCAGTGATCTATGTAAATCCTACTTCAGGTTTCCTTCAGTGATCTATGTAAATCCTACTTCAGGTTTCCTTCAGTGATCCATGTAAATCCTCCTTCAGGTTTCCTTCAGTGATCTATGTAAATCCTACTTCAGGTTTCCTTCAGTGATTCAAGTACATGTAAATCCTCCTTCATGGTCTTTCAGTGATCCACTAAAATTCTTTCTAAGATTAGAAATCAATTTTTGTACAAAATTAATATGCTAAAAATGCTACTATATGCTACTGAACTGAGTAGCTTAACAGCGCATGCCATATATTTTATCCAAATCTGCGCCAGAAACAAAATTGCCTCCAACCCTCATTGGTCCAGATTCACTGGCCAATGCAGAAGCGGTTGGCCCAAATATAACTTTGCAAACCTCGCAGGCCTCCGTGAGTTGAGGCTTGACAAAAAATCTGCAATCTGCATAGCAGAAGCTGTCAGGGCCTTCAGTCCCTTGTCAGTCAATCTCAAGACGCTTGGAAAACCTTTATTCAATAAACTTACTGAAGTTTCCCTACTATTCAGATGGTGAGTTTCTGCTGGCCATATGTTTATTGTATATGATTTTATTTATTAAGAATCAAAGCCCTCAGGTGTGAAGTGAATCGCAACAGTGAAGAAGACGATCGGTGAGGTCTTCCGGCTCTTTTGTTGGGAAGCCGGGAAATCTTCCATTAAAAAAACTTTGTGACTATAATAATACTATATTATTTTGTTATACTAATACTTTTACAACAGCAGTGACCATGAAGACCAGAGTGAGCAATATCGCAGAGCAGCATGGTAGCTTTCTAATAAAGAGAGTCATCGGTCATGCGTGTTACATTGGCCTGAATTCTGTTGTTAACCCGCAGTGAGGAAGTGCAGAAGTTTTATTGTTACACACACACACACACACACACACACCCAGTGTTCCGACTTGATTGTAAATTAGTTCAGGTGTCGCTGATACAGCTTCAGGAATTCATGCCATATGGCCATTGTCCCCGTCTGCTGACTGTGTAATATTGATTAAATCTGTCACCGCTGCCGTGACAGTGACAGAGCGTTCGAATTCCGCGGCTCTGCACAGGGCTGCGCTAGAAGTTACAGAATTAAGAGGGGTTTTGGTGTTTAACATTGTCTGGATGCAGTGGGGCGTGATTGAATGCTAGAATTTATCATTGCGTGTCTTTTCTGCAGTTGCCAACTCCTAGTCCATACCTTCTGCGATTCATACTCTCCCTCTCGCTCAACCTCTCCCTCTCCCTCTCGCTCAACCTCTCCCTCTCCCTCTCGCTCAACCTCTCCCTCTCCCTCTCGCTCAACCTCTCCCTCTCCCTCTCGCTCAACCTCTCCCTCTCCCTCTCGCTCAACCTCTCCCTCTCGCTCTCGCTCTCACCGTCTCTCCCTCTCGCTCTCGCTCAACCTCTCCCTCTCCCTCTCGCTCAACTTCTCCCTCTCCCTCTCGCTCAACCTCTCCTTCTCCCTCTCGCTCAACCTCTCCCTCTCGCTCTCGCTCAACCTCTCCCTCTCGCTCTCGCTCAACCTCTCCCTCTCGCTCTCGCTCAACCTCTCCTTCTCCCTCTCGCTCAACCTCTCCCTCTCGCTCTCGCTCAACCTCTCCCTCTCGCTCTCGCTCAACCTCTCCCTCTCGCTCTCGCTCAACCTCTCCCTCTCGCTCTCGCTCAACCTCTCCCTCTCCCTCTCGCTCTCACCGTCTCTCCCTCTCCCTCTCGCTCAACCTCTCCCTCTCGCTCTCGCTCAACCTCTCCCTCTCGCTCTCGCTCAACCTCCCCCTCTCAACCCTCTCTCCCTCTCCCTCTCACCACTCTCTCCCTCTCCCTCTCCCTCTCCCTCTCCCTCTCCATCTTCCTCTCCCTCCCCCTCCCCCTCTCCCTCTCCCTCTCCCTCTCCCTCTCTTTCTCACCCCTTCTCTCTCTCCCTCTCCCTCTCCGTACCTTTTCCTTTCTCCTTCTCCATCATTCCGTTTTCCTGTATCTCCCTCTCTCCCCCTCGATCAGTCGCTCTACTAAAGATAAAAAGCTTCAAAATTGATATTTGAGATATTCCATCAGTCCCATCTTTATTATTCAACTTTGGTAGTCTAGTAATCCACAATAAATGCTAAATCAAAATTTCACATAGCTTGCCTGAGCAAAAACAGTTAAATTATGTGCTGTTAGAGATAGACTGTACCGGGAAAAGACCAGTCAGAAACCTTTATTCAGTTTTGAGGGAGGGGGTTTGTTGCTTGGGACCCGCGCTTGCCTTTGTCTTTGCTGCGCCGCCCACGCAAAGCCCGCCTTGCCTGTCTCTGGCCATAAACCAGGGCTCGAGGCGACTGGGTTGTAGGGGCTTCATCAAAATTACGTAACCGAATTTCATTCGCATATAGCGAGCGGATTTCGTGCCCCGGTAACTGGCCAAACAGATAACTCGTATAGGAGCGCGTGAAAAGACAGCAGCCGAGTGATGAAGGCTTTGAAAAGGAAATTAGACACCTCCTTCATAACAAACAGCCGCAGCAGCGGACCACTTATTTGTGCGCCATCAACTGAGTATTTTAGACCCCTATTGACTGGGCACCCGAGTTAGGGAGGCTGCGTGGGGTGGCCGCTCGGGTTCTTCGGTGTGTCAGTCAACTGCGCTGCGGTACCGGCAGCGACTGCGTCAAGAATTCTTGCCGCTTTTCGGTTGCGATGCGCAGTTTCGGCTTGTTTGGAATCTGGACTGCGCTGGGGCTGGCTGGCTGCCTGCCTGCCTGCCTGCCTGTCTGTCTGTCTGTCTGTCTGTCTGTCTGTCTGTCTGTCTGTCTGTCTGTCTGTCTGTCTGTCTGTCTGTCTGTCTGTCTGTCTGTCTGTCTGTCTGTCTGTCTGTCTGTCTGTCTGTCTGTCTGTCTGTCTGCCTGCCTGCCTGCCTGCCTGCCTGCCTGCCTGCCTGCCTGCCTGCCTGCCTGTCTGTCTGTCTGTCTGTCTGTCTGTCTGTCTGTCTGTCTGTCTGTCTGTCTGTCTGTCTGTCTGTCTGTCTGTCTGCCTGCCTGCCTGCCTGTCTGTCTGTCTGTCTGTCTGTCTGTCTGTCTGTCTGTCTGTCTGTCTGTCTGTCTGTCTGTCTGTCTGTCTGTCTGTCTGTCTGTCTGTCTGTCTGTCTGTCTGTCTGTCTGTCTGTCTGTCTGTCTGTCTGTCTGCCTGCCTGCCTGCCTGCCTGCCTGCCTGCCTGCCTGCCTGCCTGCCTGCCTGCCTGCCTGCCTGCCTGCCTGTCTGTCTGTCTGTCTGTCTGTCTGTCTGTCTGTCTGTCTGTCTGTCTGTCTGTCTGCCTGCCTACCTGTCTGTCTGTCTGTCTGTCTGTCTGTCTGTCTGTCTGTCTGTCTGTCTGTCTGTCTGTCTGTCTGTCTGTCTGTCTGTCTGTCTGTCTGTCTGTCTGTCTGTCTGTCTGTCTGTCTGTCTGTCTGTCTGTCTGTCTGTCTGTCTGTCTGTCTGTCTGTCTGTCTGTCTTAGCCTATAGTTTTTCTTAGTGTCTGGCTGTCCGTCTCAATCTTTTACAAGTCTCCACAGTTCTCTGAAACATCGAAAACTTTAATAAGGACAGAAATACCTGATCGAGTTGCAAGGAACACACAGAGATTTTCGGCTAAATGCCACTGAACCATAATCAGTTCTGCTCTGATTGCATGCCAACATTTTTTAGCTATGATTTTGGCAATCGCACTTTTTTCTACAAAAAAATCTGCCACTGCATGTATATGTACACAGCCATAGCCATAGGAAATGTATGCATTACAAAGAGCAATGATTGTATTTAAAGAACAGAAAGCATGGCATACAAATGCTCTCCTTATAAGGTAAGGTATCGATTTCTATAGTAAATATGGGAAAAGGAAGCTGAACTTCCTCAGACTTTGCAGGGGAGTTGGGGTGGTTGAGAAGGGGAGTCCACGAGAAGGCAATTGGAGCCAAAAGGCTATATGGTCGCATTTAAAACGTTCTTGTTCCCCAGTCAGACGTTGCTGGACTTACTGAAATTAATATCCAGGCGTGGGGGGGGGTATGGTTGTGCTGTGCTGGGAGCGCTGCACTCAGGAGCTCTTCCCCCCCCCCCAGTGCCTGACTCGCTATGAAAAATGAACAAGTGAGTCAACAGTGAACAGTTGGATTTGGCTTGAGGCATTGGGGTTGAGTCAAACTCAATTTCACAATGCATGAATTCTGCTGAGAGCTTGAAATCCTATACAGGAATTGTTTTTTTCTATCCCCAGGCCTGCTGGATGCAGCTCAACGATTCATTAATTATCCTATCAATTGGGGCTTTTGACAAGTTGATTTTTGGCAATTATAATTGTCTGTCATTTTGCTGCGGATGCTCTCTGAGTCACCGGGGAATTGTTGGTATGGATTGCTAATCTATAGCCAACATCACGGTGATAAATACTCGTAAGTAGAATAGATTGCTAATCTAGCCAACATAATGGTGAATGAAGGAATAGAATGGATTGCTAATCTAGTCAACATCATGGTGGATGTAGGAGTAGAATGGATTGCTAATCTAGCCAGCATCATAGTGGATGAAGGAATAGAATGGATTGCTAATCTAGCCAACATCATGGTGGATGAAGGAATAGAATGGATTGCTAATCTAGCCAACATCACGGTGGATGAAGGAATAGAATGGATTGCTAGTCTAGCCAACATAATGGTGGATGAAGGAATAGAATGGATTGCTAATCTAGTCAACATCATGGTGGATGAAGGAATAGAATGGATTGCTAGTCTAGTCAACATCACGGTGATAAATAAGTAGAATGGATTGCTAGTCTAGTCAACATCATGGTGGATGAAGGAATAGAATGGATTGCTAGTCTAGTCAACATCAGGTGGACCCACAATTTACACACATTTTTTTCGCTCGACTTTCAACCCTGTACCCAGAAAAAATTGCATTCCACGGGTCGGTGAAGTCTACCCGCCGCCTTTGAAGATGAGAGAGAGAGAGAGAGAGAGAGAGGGGGTGAAGTGGCCGAATCCTTGGTTTTAAACCTCAAAATGGCCTCGGCCTGTCCCTTGAAATGTAGCAGTTGGGTCGAGAGAAAAACCATCATACTGGAGAGCCGCACCTGCCCGCGAGCCTTGGCAGGCGCCCTAATTATCCCAAATGATTAACGAGTTTGGGGGGACAAGCGAAAGTTTTGTACTTAAAATGGACGAAAAAATAACAAAAATATAAAAAATGTTGGCACCAGTTTAAGAACTTTACTGAAACTAAAAATTGAAAACAAGCCAAAAATTATTTTGGTTGTTTCTGAATATTTGATTTTGCACTTTTATTTATTTTAGTTTCAGCACAGGAAAGGTGTGGGCCGGCGTGGGATGTAGAGACTCCAGCCAGCAAAACCCTGGATGTGTGTGTGGGGGTAGAAACTCCAGCAAAGCCCTGGATGTGTGTGGGGGTAGAAACTCCAGCAAAGCCCTGGATGTGTGTGGGGGGTAGAGACTCTAGCAAAACCCTGGATGTGTGTGTGGGGGTAGAAACTCCAGCAAAGCCCTGGATGTGTGTGGGGGTAGAAACTCCAGCAAAGCCCTGGATGTGTGTGGGGGTAGAAACTCCAGCAAAGCCCTGGATGTGTGTGGGGGGTAGAGACTCTAGCAAAGCCCTGGATGTGTGTGTGGGGGTAGAAACTCCAGCAAAGCCCTGGATGTGTGTGTGGGGTGTAGAGACTCCAGCAAAGCCCTGGATGTGTGTGTGTGTGGGGGTGTAGAGACTCCAGCAAAGCCCTGGATGTGTGTGTGGGGTGTAGAAACTCCAGCAAAGCCCTGGATATGTGTGTGTGGGGTGTAGAGACTCCAGCAAAGCCCTGGATGTGTGTGTGGGGTGTAGAGACTCCAGCAAAGCCCTGGATGTGTGTGGGGGTAGAAACTCCAGCAAAGCCCTGGATGTGTGTGGGGGGTAGAGACTCTAGCAAAGCCCTGGATGTGTGTGTGGGGGTAGAAACTCCAGCAAAGCCCTGGATGTGTGTGGGGGTAGAAACTCCAGCAAAGCCCTGGATGTGTGTGTGGGGTGTAGAGACTCCAGCAAAGCCCTGGATGTGTGTGTGTGTGGGGGTGTAGAGACTCCAGCAAAGCCCTGGATGTGTGTGTGGGGTGTAGAAACTCCAGCAAAGCCCTGGATGTGTGTGTGTGTGGGGGTGTAGAGACTCCAGCAAAGCCCTGGATGTGTGTGTGGGGTGTAGAGACTCCAGCAAAGCCATGGATATATGTGTGTGGTGGGTAGAGACTCCAGCAAAGCCCTGGATGTGTAAGATTGTGCAGTGAAATGTTCCAGTTTGCAGCATCTAGGCTGTACTGCAGGGTCGCATGAGTTTTAATCGTTAGTAAAGGTTACACTGAGGCTGGTTTTTACAAATACAATATAAAACTGCAGGTATTTCAGTGAGTTCCCATCTAGCATTAAGTCAGCCAGGACCCAGGGCGAACTGAATCAATCCATTGATTCTCGCGCCTCTGCTTTTTCACCAGCCTCTCTCTCATCTGGGCTTAAATCGATTGCTTTCTTAGAAAGTTTGCTGCTTCGCGGATAAATTATTTTGCCCAATAGCCTTCCGGGGTTGCCAGGAGTCGATAGTAATGGGAATAATTACTGGCACTGGCTTATGCAGGCGTTTTGGCATCATCCAGACAATGGAACCATTATTGCTTTATCGATCAAAGTTCATTTGCAAAACTGCAGTTTTTAATGTTTTCTTTCTCTGTGACTTTGGCCCTTCTCTCACTCTGTCTCTCTGTCTCTCTCTCTCTCTGTCACTGTCACTATCTGTCCCTGTGTGTCACAATGTCACCGTGTGTCACTCCCTGTCACTCTGTCACTCTTTGGCACTCTTGGCACTCTGTCACTCTCTGCCACTCTCTGTCTCTCTCTGCCACTCTCTGTCTCTCTCTGCCACTCTCTGTCTCTCTTTTTCCATCTCTGTCACTCTTTGTCACTCTTTGTCACTTTTTGGCACTCTTTGGCACTCTGTCACTCTCTGTCACTCTCTGTCACTCTCTGTCACTCTTCGTCCCTCTCTGTCTCTCTTTTTCCCTCTCTGTCACTCTTTGTCACTCTCTGTCACTCTTTGACACTCTTTGGCACTCTGTCACTCTCTGTCACTCTCTGTCACTCTCTGTCACTCTTTGTCACTCTTCGTCCCTCTCTGTCTCTCTTTTTCCCTCTCTGTCACTCTTTGTCACTCTCTGTCACTCTTTGACACTCTTTGGCACTCTGTTACTCTCTGTCACTCTCTGTCACTCTCTGTCACTCTTTGTCACTCTTTGTCACTCTCTGTCACTCTTTGGCACTCTATGGCACTCTGTCACTCTCTGTCACTCTTCGTCCCTCTCTGTCTCTCTTTTTCCCTCTCTGTAACTCTCTGTCACTCTTTGGCACTCTATGGCACTCTGTCACTCTCTGTCACTCTCTGTCACTCTCTGTCTCTCTTTTTCCTTCTCTGTCACTCTTTGTCACTCTTTGTCACTGTCTGACAACAGAATTCAATAAAGCAAGTTTTCCAAGTGCAAGGCAAGGGGGTTTTGAAAGACAAATAACCAGACAGGAAAATTTATAAGTTCAGTTCCGAGGGACAAAATGGACAGTCAGGATCTCCTCTCTCTCTCTCTTTCTCTCTCTCTCTCTCTCTCTCTCTCTCTCTCTCTCTCTCTCTCTCTCTCTCTCTCTCTCTCTCTCTCTCTCTCTCTCTCTCTTGTCCCTTCTTCTATTTTTACTTTCTGGCAATAAAAAAACACATTTCTCGTGCCGCTTCTTCAACTTTACAACTAGAAAAACTGGTAATTTGAGAGACAGACAGAGAGAGGGCTGCCAAGAGAGGGTGAGAGCAGTGTATGGAGGAATGCATGGGGGTCCGTGTCCCCCCCCCCCAAGCACTTTCTGCCAGCCTGCCAAATAACAAAGAAAAGTGCCCACGTTTTCCTGCAGAGGCGCCGCTACTTCTGTTGACTGACAGCACTACAGCAACACAAAATTTGCATACAATCAGCTGCTTGAAGCTTTAGCAAATTAAAGAAATGACAAATCTACGACAAGAGACACTTTTGGAGCAGGCAAAACTTTTGTTAGCAACGCTTTAGAAGCGCTCACGGCGCGGCGCTTGTTACACGCAATGGTTTCGCATCGAAAATTTAATAATTCAATCAATTTTTCTTCAGTCCGCTTTCCAAAAATTTTCAAAACAATTTATTTGTTCCGCAGATTTAGCAGTTGGCGATCTGCCGTCGGCTACAGCACTCGCGGCGAAGTCAGTCAGCTTGGCGCCTGTCATCAGCAATGCGGAACCGGCAGCTGAGGCCCCTGACGACTGCTTTGGCGCCAATTTTTCTAGCTATTGGTGAGACAAATAAAGGAGAGTTTTACAAGTGCTTAAGTTGTTGGAAGCGGGGGGAAGTGCATTGGGGAGAAGTTTTTTACAGGGGCGAGAAGTGAGAGAGAGAAGGAGGGGCGGAGCAGCTCAGCAATCGGACTCTCGTGCGATGGTTCAATTCACTTCTTGGGGCTTGTGAACGAAAATTGGCCTTTGGAGGGGTTGGTTGTTGTGCGATTTACAGCCATTAGGGCCAGTCCTCAGAGAGTGTACATGCCTGAGGATTAGAGAGTCAAAGGGTCTCTGTGCACCCTGCGTGAGCGTGTGTTTAAGTGCGTGCCTACGCACAGTATTGGCGCTCTTGTATGTTCTCAGGAGTCCACGGGATGGGCAGAATTGCAGAGAGAGATGCTCAAGGAGATGTGAGACGTGTACAAGGAGATGTGAGACATGTACAAGGAGATGTAAGACATGTACAAGGAGATGTGAGACATGTACAAGGAGATGTGAGACATGCACAAGGAGATGTGAGACATGCACAAGGAGATGTAAGACATGTACAAGGAGATGGAAGACATGTACAAGGAGATGTGAGACATGCACAAGGAGATGTAAGACATGTACAAGGAGATGTAAGACATTTACAAGGAGATGTGAGACATGTACAAGGAGATGAGAGACATGTACAAGGAGATGTGAGACATGTACGATGAGATGTAAGACATCTACAATGAGATGTGAAACATATACAAAGACACGTGAGAGATGCACAAGGAGATTTTAGAGATGCAGAAGAAAATGTGAGACATGTACAAGGAGATGTGAGACATGTACAATGAGATGTCAGACATATACAATGAGATGTGAGACATGTACAAGGAGGTGTGAGACATGTACAAAGACATGTGAGAGATGCACAAGGAGCTTTGAGAGACGTACAATGAGATTTGAGAGATGTACAAGGAGATTTGAGAGATGCAGAAGAAAATGTGAGACATGTACAAGGAGATGTGAGACATGTACAATGCGATGTAAGACATATACAATGAGATGTGAGACATGCACAAGGAGATGTGAGACATGTACAAAGAGATGTGAGACATGCACAAGGAGATGTGAGACATGCACAAGGAGATGTGAGACATGTACAAAGAGATGTGAGACATGTACAAAGAGATGTGAGACATGTACAAAGAGATGTGAGACATGTACAAAGAGATGTGAGACATGTACACGGAGATTTGAGAGAGACAAGATGAGGTGAGGCATGCGCGCACAGAGACAAAACTGTTTCAATTTACAGTGATCAGCGCATCAAACTCATCTAAAATGACAGGCCTCATTGAATCAAAGAGGAAACAAATACAGAACGCATTGAGAATGAAATGGCAGAGTGGAATTCCAGTTGATCCCACTGACAGAGGATCTCCTTGTCGCTAGCCAACCCGCTCAGATGCTCAAAACTTTTCCACATGGCAACCAACAGCTTGGACTCAGGACCGCTTGACTTGCTAGTAGATAAAGACTTGCTAGTTTTGCCAAGCAGTCCGGGATACTCAAATAGGACTACTTTAGATTCCAAATTAGGAAGGTAAATTGAGGAGAAATGCCTTCTCAAATTTCCCACTTGAATCCGTGCTTGAGCGGGCAAACGTGCGGAATGGGTCCGGACTGTATCGGTTGCCAGCACAGACTCCTTCTTCATCTCTTTCTACCTTCGCCGCCAACCAATACCTATGCCTGCCTGCCTCTCAATTAAGGTGAGCCTTGAAGTTTTCTCTTTAAATATTGTTTAGTTCGTCAGAGAAGCTAAACTGCTGCGCAATGAGTGGCGTATGTGCCAGTTGGACTGGAAGCGAATCTATAGTTGTCCTTAACTGGTTTCGAACTAAGGACTACTAGTTTATATAGAAAGAATCTGGACTGGAAGCTGTGTCCCTAACTGGTTTCGAACCAAAGACTACTAGTTTATGTAGAAAGTATCTGGACTGGAAGCTGTGTCCCTAACTGGTTTCGAACCAAAGACTACTAGTTTATGTAGAAAGTATCTGGACTGGAAGCTATTTCTCTAACTGGTTTCGAACCAGGGACTACTAGTCTATGTAGAAAGCATCTGGACTGGAAGCTGTTCTTGGCAAATCCACTTTATCCAGTCTTGTTTTCGAAACCTTTCCAACCAAGCCGTCCTTGGTCAAGAGAAGGGTAATAAAATCTACTTTTTTCCTAAAGTAACAACCCACGCAGTTTCCAGTGTATTTTTTGGCTTTTTATTTCGAAACCGAGAAAGAGAAAAGCACGGGACAGAAGAACAGACGGAAAGTTGCTGCTTTTAAAAGGATTTCAATTAAGCAGTCATTTAAAAGGCCAACCAGCTAGAGGGGCCGGACAGGGGGAGAGAGGGGGTCGTAAATTTGAATCCCATTCTCCCGGACACCAGTGGGCCGGCTCGATCCCCCAGAGGACTTAGCGGTACAAGGCAGGGAAGAGGAAGGTTGCAGATCAGAAATGCAAATACAGACAGCTCAGTTCTCCAGACAGTCTCGCTTAAAAGCCAAGCAAAGGAGGAGCACCAGAGCCAGTGTGGCTATTTTCCTTCTATCGAATCTTCTTTCGCCCAGGGGTGCTTTAAAACCGTGGCGAAGTCTTAAAGAGCTCGGGCTCAATGCTGGACAATGAGGCGCTGCTGTGGTTATGGGTGAGGTCAATGTGCTGGGCACTTGGTAGTGCATCTGCTCTGGTGCAGTCTGCCTATAATCTATAATTTATCTATCTATCTATCCATCTATCTATCTATCTATCTATCTATCTATCTATCTATCTATCTATCTATCTATCTATCTATCTATCTATCTATCTATCTATCTATCTATCTATCTATCTATCTATCTATCTATCTATCTATCTATCTATCTATCTATCTATCTATCTATCTATCTATCTATCTATCTATCTATCTATCTATCTATCTATCTATCTATCTATCTATCTATCTATCTATCTATCTATCTATCTATCTATCTATCTATCTATCTATCTATCTATCTATCTATCTATCTATCTATCTATCTATCTATCTATCTATCTATCTATCTATCTATCTATCTATCTATCTATCTATCTATCTATCTATCTATCTATCTATCTATCTATCTATCTATCTATCTATTTATCTATCTATCTATCTATCTATCTATCTATCTATCTATCTATCTATCTATCTATCTATCTATTTATCAGGCACTCAGTGCGCAGAGACTGAAGGCTCGAAAAGCTGATTAAATCTACAGGCCACTCCGGAGAAGCAGCTGAAGTGCCTGATTCGACTCCCTCGCACAGTGAGGCGACTCTGCCAGCTGAGCCTGAGCTCGAGCAAGTGCCCGCAAACAGCCAAACAGCAAAGTCCCCCGGTTCGATGGGGCGTTTAGCCTGTCATCTCGGCATTATCCAAGTGTCTCGCTCTGAGTGTCCGCCTCCCTCCCGTCTCCCTCCCTGCCTCCCTCTGCATCGTATGGCACTCGTCCGGCATTTGCTGCCATGCAATAACAGTGCAGATTGGAGCAGAAATGATTGATTCTCTCTAACTCTGCACTGTATTGCTGTTGTTCGTCTACAAGCAGTATTTGCCCCTCTTTTTGCTGCTTGTTGTGAAGGCGGATCCACGGGATTCTGTAATAGTATGACATATTGGCTGCGGATTTGTGAGAGTGGGACACTGTATTGCTAGCAAACACATTTATTTAGGGCAATATTCGCGTATTGGAGGAATAGATTCCCTTAGGGAAGAAGTAGACTCACGTAGAGGAGAAATAGATTAGTGTCCGGGAGAAGTAGATTCATGGAGAGGAGAAGTAGATTCACGTTTGGTAGAAGTAGATTCACGATTTGGAGAAGTAGATTTACGATTTGGAGAAGTAGATTCACGTAAGGGAGAAGTAGATTCACGGTGGAGAGAGGTAGATTCACGTAGGGGAGAAGTAGATTAATGTAGAGGAGAAGTAGATTCACGTTTGGTAGAAGTAGATTCAACTTGAGAGAGGTAGATTCACGATGGAGAGAGGTAGATTAATGTAGAGGAGAAGTAGATTCACGTTTGGTAGAAGTAGATTCAACTTGAGAGAGGTAGATTCACGATGGAGAGAGGTAGATTCATGTAGAGGAGAAGTAGATTCACGTTTGGTAGAAGTAGATTCACGATTTGGAGAAGTAGATTCACGATTTGGAGAAGTAGATTCACGATTTGGAGAAGTAGATTCACGTAAGGGAGAAGTAGATTCACGGTGGAGAGAGGTAGATTCACGTAGGGGAGAAGTAGATTTACATGGGAGAGAGATAGATTCACGTAGGGGAGAAGTACCAGTAGATTCACGTAGGGGAGAAGTAGATTCACGTAGGGGAGAAGTACCAGTAGATTCACGTAGGGGAGAAGTAGATTCACGTAGGGGAGAAGTAGATTCACGTAGGGGAGAAGTAGGTTCACGTAGGGGAGAAGTAGATTCACGTAGGGGAGAAGTAGATTCAGTTGACAGTGGTAGATACTGTCTATAGGACACCTTAATTGAATACGAGGGTGGGTAAGGAGTGTTGATGCATTTTCGGTGTATAACAATAAAGTTCTTAACAAAAAGAGAAAAAAAGGGTATAACACGAGTCATAAGCCACGTGGCATAAACATTAACAATATTTTGGTGTAAACTTGTAAAACGGTATGAATGCAGGGGTGCAGGGCGTTGTTGTCGTAAAACTAAAGAATTTATTCGCAAAAGCAGACTGGGACAAAGACTCGTCAGCTTTAACTGCTCACAAATACAAGTAGCTATAAATGAATTTTATTTGCCTTTATTATGTGACGCATATTTTAGTGAGCCGACTCGCTAGATCTCTTTGTAGCGCCCATCAGAGCTTTAATTTCTCTGTGTAAGCTCTCAGTTTTGACTCCACTTCCACTTCTCAACGCCTCTTACCCTTTTCCTACCCCTTACTTGGCCCTTTCCCATTCCTCTCCTTACCCTCTTCCACCCCCTCTTTACCCTCTTCCACCCCTCTTTCACCCCTCCCTACCCTCTTCCACCCCTCCCTACCCTCTTCCACCCCTCCCTACCCTCTTCCACCCTTGCTACCCTCTTCCATCCTTGCTACCCTCTTCCACCCCTCCCTACCCTCTTCCACCCCTCACTACCCTCTTCCACCCTTGCTACCCTCTTCCAGCCCTCCCTACCCTCTTCCACCCCTCCCTACCCTCTTCCACCCTTGCTACCCTCTTCCAGCCCTCCCTACCCTCTTCCACCCTTGCTACCCTCTTCCACCCCTTCCTACCCTCTTCCACCCCTCCCTACCCTCTTCCACCCCTCCCTACCCTCTTCCACCCTTGCTACCCTCTTCCACCCTTGCTACCCTCTTCCACCCCTTCCTACCCTCTTCCACCCCTCCCTACCCTCTTCCACCCCTCCCTACCCTCTTCCACCCTTGCTACCCTCTTCCACCCCTCCCTACCCTCTTCCACCCCTCCCTACCCTCTTCCACCCTTGCTACCCTCTTCCACCCCTCCCTACCCTCTTCCACCCCTCCTTACCCTCTTCCACCCCTCCCTACCCTCTTCCACCCTCTCCCTACCCTCTTCCACCCTCTCCCTACCCTCTTCCACCCTCTCCCTGCCCTCTTCCACCACCTCCTTACCCTCATTCCCCTTCATTACCCTCTTCATCCCCTCCTTCCCCTCTTCATTCCCCTTTTTCTCTGTCTTTACCTTGTCTTTCCTCTTCTCTTCCTATCAGACTTGAAATTGGACAACAACTCTTACAATAAAGCCTGTTTCTCAACTTTCTATCAATAGAAGCAAATAGTCAGACTTCTCCAGGTTTTGTCATACGTGCAGTTTTGACTCAATTCTAAAATTCCGTTGCGCAATTTTCAATTTTCACTTTCCCTCACCGACTATAGCTAACTAACAAAACTTATTTATGTTCCCTAGGTAAGTAGCTAATGGCCCCCCCCCCGAGCCTTGTGCTCTTCCATTCTCACCGCCACATCCACCGGGCCTGCGTCATGCGGGGTCTTACGTAATCGCTTTTATTGAAAACCGCCATCGCCCGCCCTGCCTTGCCGCTAATGTTCTCTAATTCATCTTAATTCCTTCGATTTTTGTCCCCAGAAATTTCTCTAAGCCGTCTGTCTATAGGAGTGAAAAATCGAACCATTGGAAAGGCTGAAGTCACTGACTAATTGCTGACTCAAAGCAATCTAGAATTTGACTTGAATTGGCAATTGTTCAGGATTCGTCAAAAATGTGGGCATCGGTCATTCTGTTTGTCAAGATTACAGGTCTAGATTGTTGCTATGAGCAGTTAAAATATTGAGATTCTGTGCTGCATATCCATTGTCTCCAGATTTAAAGTTCGTCAGCATTCCATAGTCTATGACTAGAACTCTGTGATCTTAGTCATTAATAATTCTATAGTCTATGACTAGAACTCTCTGTGACCTAAGTCATTGAACATTCCATAGTCTATGACTAGAACTCTCTATGACCTAAGTCATTGAACATTCCATAGTATATGAC
Source organism: Macrostomum lignano (assembly GCA_002269645.1). Taxonomy (NCBI): domain Eukaryota; kingdom Metazoa; phylum Platyhelminthes; family Macrostomidae; genus Macrostomum; species Macrostomum lignano. Next base: position 481,909 of record NIVC01000225.1, read on the forward strand.
TAGAACCCTCTATGACCTAAGTCATTGAATATTCCATAGTCTATGACTAGAACCCTCTGTGACCTAAGTCATTAATAATTCCACAGTCTATGACTAGAACTCTCTATGACCTAAGTCATTAATAATTCCATAGTCTATGACTAGAACTCTCTATGACCTAAGTCATTAATAATTCCATAGTCTATGACTAGAACACTATGACCTAAGTCATTGAATATTCCATAGTCTATGACTAGAACACTATGACCTAAGTCATTGAATATTCCATAGTCTATGACTAGAACACTATGACCTAAGTCATTGAATATTCCATAGTCTATGACTAGAACACTATGACCTAAGTCATGGAACATTCCATACTCTATGACTAGAACTCTCTATGACCTAAGTCATTGAATATTTCATAGTCTATGACTAGAACACTATGACCTAAGTCATTGAACAATCCATAGTCTATGACTAGAACACTATGACCTAAGTCATGGAACATTCCATAGTCTATGACTAGAACTCTTTATGACCTAAGTCATTGAATATTCCATAGTCTATGACTAGAACACTATGACCTAAGTCATTGAACAATCCATAGTCTATGACTAGAACACTATGACCTAAGTCATTGAATATTCCATAGTCTATGACTAGAACACTATGACCTAAGTCATTGAACAATCCATAGTCTATGACTAGAACTCTCTATGAACTAAGTCATTCAACAGTCCCTAGTCTATGACTAGAACACTATGACCTAAGTCATTGAATATTCCATAGTCTATGACTAGAACACTATGACCTAAGTCATTGAATATTCCATACTCTATGACTAGAACACTATGACCTAAGTCATTGAATATTCCATAGTCTATGACTAGAACACTATGACCTAAGTCATTGAATATTCCATAGTCTATGACTAGAACACTATGACCTAAGTCATGGAACATTCCATACTCTATGACTAGAACTCTCTATGACCTAAGTCATTGAATATTTCATAGTCTATGAATAGAACACTATGACCTAAGTCATTGAATATTTCATAGTCTATGAATAGAACACTATGACCTAAGTCATGGAATATTTCATAGTCTATGACTAGAACACTATGACCTAAGTCATGGAACATTCCATAGTCTATGACTAGAACTCTCTATGAACTAAGTCATTCAACAGTCCCTAGTCTATGACTAGAACACTATGACCTAAGTCATTGAATATTCCATAGTCTATGACTAGAACTCTCTATGACCTAAGTCATTGAATATTCCATAGTCTATGACTAGAACACTATGACCTAAGTCATTGAACAATCCATAGTCTATGACTAGAACACTATGACCTAAGTCATTGAACAATCCATAGTCTATGACTAGAACACTATGACCTAAGTCATTGAATATTCCATAGTCTATGACTAGAACACTATGACCTAAGTCATTGAATATTCCATAGTCTATGACTAGAACACTATGACCTACATGTAAGTCATTGAATATTCCATAGTCTATGACTAGAACTCTCTATGACCTAAGTCATTGAATATTCCATAGTCTATGACTAGAACACTATGACCTAAGTCATTGAACAATCCATAGTCTATGACTAGAACACTATGACCTAAGTCATTGAATATTCCATAGTCTATGACTAGAACACTATGACCTAAGTCATTGAACAATCCATAGTCTATGACTAGAACACTATGACCTAAGTCATTGAATATTCCATACTCTATGACTAGAACACTATGACCTAAGTCATTGAATATTCCATAGTCTATGACTAGAACACTATGACCTAAGTCATTGAATATTCCATAGTCTATGACTAGAACACTATGACCTAAGTCATGGAATATTTCATAGTCTATGACTAGAACACTATGACCTAAGTCATGGAACATTCCATAGTCTATGACTAGAACTCTCTATGAACTAAGTCATTCAACAGTCCCTAGTCTATGACTAGAACACTATGACCTAAGTCATTGAACAATCCATAGTCTATGACTAGAACACTATGACCTAAGTCATTGAATATTCCATAGTCTATGACTAGAACACTATGACCTAAGTCATAGAACATTCCATAGTCTATGACTAGAACTCTCTATGACCTAAGTCATAGAACATTCCATAGTCTATGACTAGAACTCTCTATGACCTATGTCATAGAACATTCCATAGTCTATGAGACTATGACTCGAGCCCCCCGTGATCAAAGTCATAAATCATTCGATAGTCTATGACCAGAACTGCATGACCCACGCTGCAGCTTAGATTCACCGAATCCCACATCAAGAATCGAACAGGTAAAAAGACTAAATTAGCTTTTTTTCGAACAATCCTAAACTAAGCTTTGACGGCCAGCTCCGATCAATCACAGTTTTGTCTCCAGCTAAAGAAGGAAGTTTCTCCCCCCAGCCGTCACTGGCCATTTCCTCAATCCATGCGTCATTGCGCCCCCCCTTCACCATACGACTTTCAGTTTAAAGAAGAAAGCGACTAGAATAAGATCCTCGGCTTTGATAAAAACAGATTGCGAAGCGCTAAGGGACTTAGTCCAAGGACTGCTTTGTTTAGTTAATTGGATTGGAAAACTTAGAGGGTATCAGTTGGAGTTTCAATCCAGATACTAACACTTGGGAGTCCACGGCTAAATGACTGCAACAGGCAGTCGAGTGTCACCTGGTGCTACCCCTTTCTTTTACCTGGCCTCTCATTATACTAACCCTTGGGCGGACTTCTTTGGGTATTTTTTACCTCTCTTAGTTAAAATGCAGGCAAAATTTATTATTTTGTATACCGTTGCTTTGTTTGCTGCTTGCTTGATTGCTTCCGAAAGATCTGGTGCACAATGGCAATGGCAAACGAAAAGGAGACAAGAAATGAATATTTGTGACCCATTACGGCAGTATTAGTGAGCCATTAGGGCAATATTAGTGAGCCATTAGGGCAATATTAGTGAGCCTTTAGTGAGTATTAGTGAGCCGTTAGTGAATATTAGCGAGCCATTAGTGATTTTTAGTGAGCCATTAGGGCAGTATTAGTGGCACATTAGTGAACATTTAGCGAGCCGTTAGGGCAATATAGTGAGTCAGGGAAATATTAGTGAAGCCATTAGAACAATATTAGTGACAAGGCCAACTCCTCCTTCGGAGAAGAAAGGAGAAGAACTCCCATCACCGGAATCCCATTCCCTGAACTCCATCAGGCTAATCCCATTTTCCAACACCTCTCCGCGCAATAGAAATCGTCTCCGTGAAACTGGACTCAATCGAAATTTCTCCGTCAAACAGAACTCAGCTCTCAGAATTCATTGGTTAGGGTTAGGGTTAGGGTTAGGGTTAGAGCTACACACAGTTGCGTGTTGAAAGGGGCCGGTAAAAAAGCAATTTTTTTCTCATTCAGTCAATATCATGGTCTCAGTTAAAGTTAACAAAAATATTGCGCAATCTAATTCAACCCTCCAATACACAGAGACCGATCCCCTTCCAATACGCAGTGGCAATTAAAAGATAATCCATAGAAATAAAGACTTTCCGTGACAATATTTGCGTTCTCCGGGATTTTATTTGGTAATATTCAATAATATCCCGTAAAGTCTTTATGTCTATGGTTTATACGAGATTACACATGCCTTTTTCGGGAGTTATTTTCATAAATCCCTCGGGCCTCAGGCCCTCGTGATTTATACAAATAACTCCCTCAAAAGGCATGTTTAATCTGATACTTAACAGATTATCTTTCCCTTATGCAGAAAAGCATGCTTTCGAATCTTCATATTTTGAATTTCGAATTATTTATAGCTCGTAGCAAAAGCTCAAGAAGTTGAAGTTTAGTCTATGGCCATAGACATATTATTATTTCTCAAGTGCTCACTGCGAGAAATATTTATTTATTTTTAGCTCATAGCATCGAAGCTACAATAAGTTGAAGTTTAGTCTATGGCCATAGACATATTGAGCTCTCACTGCGAGAAAAATACACTCATTAGATAGGGAAAATACAGTTTTTCGAATATTTAATCCCTTAGCAATGAGCTAGAGCTCATTAAAATAGCTATAAACCCAATCCGGAAAATTTGCAGTTTTCCCATATAAGTTTCAACGCTGACTTGCCAGTAGTCTAGGAGAAAAATTGCAACACACATACAGACAGACAACGCACCACTTTTAGTATTAGGAGAGAGAGAGAAGAGAGAGAGAAGAGAGAGAAGCCATTAGAACAATATTAGTGAAGCCATTAGAACAATATTAGTGAGCTATTAGGGAAATATTGGTTCACAAGTCATTAGGAAGCGATTACTGAGCCATCAGGACAATGTTAGTGAGTCATTAGTGAGTATCAGAGAGAAATTAGTGAATCTTCCTTAGCCAGAAAAAAGCAGAAAAAAGGGCAAAACCACTTCACGGTTTCATTGTGTCAGCCCAAATGGCGGACTTCCCCTCCTCAAACTCTTCCCCATTCGCTTCCGCCAACTGAAGGGGATCGAAAAAATGGCGTCAAGAAAATTCCGGATAGAATTTTACAATCAGCAATAAATCATGACTCGGCTGCGTGTTCACTGACACTGCCGTGCGGCACCTCAGCTGTTTGGAATGGCGACGCTTCATACCAGGAACTCAATAGAGTTTGCAGTTCGTAAAGAGTTTGCTGCTAGCAATCTGCGCTTTCTAATTATCGCAATTGCAAGCAACGGCAGAGGGGGTAATATTTCGGCAAAGGCACTGCTAAATGCAACTTGGCAATCCTCTCAACTTTTGTCACCGTTAGTGTTCTTCTGCGTTCTCTAAGCACAGGCGGGTGAAGACACAAACCCTGATGTTGCTGTACCCTTAGTCCCCACTGCCATTGATTACTTGCTCTGTCTGGCCATGCCCCATCACCCTCCTCTCATCACTATTCCCCCTCCTCCCCCTCTTTTCCCTCCCCTCTGCCCCTCTGCCCCTCTCTCCCCTCTGCCCCTCTCTCCCATTGCCGCCTCTCTCCCCTCCCCTGTTCACCTCTCTATTATTTTCCATCTCCGATCTCCCTATCTTTACCCTCTCACCTCGCCCCTCTCTTTACCCGTTCCCCTCTCTCCTCTCTCCCTTCCTCTGTTATCCTCTTCCCATTCTTTCCCCTCTCCCCTCTCTCCCCTTCTCTCTCTCAGAAGTGTTTTTCATTTATTCAATAATCTGCAGTCATTATTCAACGGCCAAGTGAAACCTGAAATTCAATCATCACTGATAACACGCCACTATAGACCAAGAAGCGAAGTGTCACTCAAAAAATTCAACCTGCGGGACAAAAGTAAAAGCACAATGAATTATTTAACAGCTGCAGCTAATAGTGTCAGACACGCAAAGCATTCGCTCAGTTGGAAAATATCTTCAGGATTTCACCGTCTGAAAAAGTGCGACCCTTCTGTAAACTTTCTACTAGAGATTTCTCCCGAGGAGGCTGAAATTCAAGGACTTATTATGTAGCAAAGATCTCGGACACAAGGCCAACAGTTTCAAGGTGCCCAAGGTCTGTCAGGCCCATAATAAACGAGAGATGCACTGGAGTCCATGCTGACAGAGGTGCTTTAGGCAATGCTGGCACATCACACCTCTGAGCTCTTTTCTCTCTCGATCTCCTATCCTTCTCTCACCTCTCTACCTCTCTCACCTCTCTACCTCTCTCACCTCTCTACCCCTCTCACCTCTAAACCTCTCTCACCTCTCTACCTCTCTCACCTCTCTACCTCTCTCACCTCTAAACCTCTCTCACCTCTCAACCTCTCTCACCTCTCTACCTCTCTCACCTCTAAACCTCTCTCACCTCTCAACCTCTCTCACCTCTCAACCTCTCTCACCTCTCAACCTCTCTCACCTCTCAACCTCTCTCACCTCTCTACCTCTCTCACCTCTAAACCTCTCTCACCTCTCAACCTCTCTCACCTCTCAACCTCTCTCACCTCTCAACCTCTCTCACCTCTCTACCTCTCTCACCTCTAAACCTCTCTCACCTCTCAACCTCTCTCACCTCTCAACCTCTCTCACCTCTCAACCTCTCTCACCTCTCAACCTCTCTCACCTCTCTACCTCTCTCACCTCTAAACCTCTCTCACCTCTCAACCTCTCTCACCTCTCTACCTCTCTCACCTCTCTACCTCTCTCACCTCTCTACCTCTCTCACCTCTCAACCTCTCTCACCTCTCAACCTCTCTCACCTCTCTACCTCTCTCACCTCTCTACCTCTCTCACCTCTCTACCTCTCTCACCTCTCTACCTCTCTCACCTCTCTACCTCTCTCACCTCTCTCACCTCTCTCACCTCACTCACCTCTTTCTCCTCTCTTTCCTCTCTCACCTCTCTACCTCTCTCACCTCTCTTACCTCTCTCAACCTCTCTCACCTCTCTCACCTCACTCACCTCTTTTACCTCTCTCTCTCCTATCTCTCCTCTATCACTTCTCTTACCTCTCTCACCTCTCTCACCTCTCTCCCCTCTCTCACCTCTCTCACCTCTCTCTCCTCTCTCACCTCTCTCTCCTCTCTCACCTCTCTCACCTCTCTCTCCTCTCTCACCTCTCTCCCTCTCTCACCTCTCTCTCCTCTCTCTCCTCTCTCACCTCTCTCTCCTCTCTCACCTCTCTCCCTCTCTCACCTCTCTCTCCTCTCTCACCTCTCTCCCCTCTCTCACCTCTCTCTCCTCTCTCACCTCTCTCCCCTCTTTCACCTCTCTCTCCTCTCTCACCTCTCTCTCCTCTCTCACCTCTCTCCCCTCTCTCACCTCTCTCTCCTCTCTCTCCTCTCTCACCTCTCTCACCTCTCTCTCCTCTCTCTCATCTCTCTCCTCTCTCACCTCTCTTACCTCTCTCACCTCTCCCAGCTCTCACCTCTCTCCTCTCACCTTCCTGAATCTGAACCTTTAAAAAAGAAATGATAAATTTGCCTTAAAAAACATCTCGATTTGGGTAAGCTTTTTTGGCTGAAAACGCCAAAGCTAAAATAACCTGCATCTACTTTCAGCGGAAGCAACAACAGCAGATCAATCTTCTTTCATTGGCTCGGTTCCATAATTATAATGTCCGATTTTTAGCTTTGGCTGACAGGCAGTTGGCCATGGGTAGGCTGGAGGCGGGCCCAGGTACCTTAACTCTCAATGTACTAAACTGTAATTGATCTTGACAGCCGCAAGGATTTTACTGCATTGATTTTGGGGGGCATTCAGTTTTAATGCCAGTCGCAAAGAATTAGCTAGCTTGATGGAGAAGCAAATGAAGATGGGCAAATCTGATATTTGTGTTTCATTACAAATCAAATGGCTTTTCTAAGCACCATTAGATAATTAAAGTGAATAATTAAACAGGGAAGACAGGTAATTAAACAGGTAAGACAGGTAATTAAACAGGTAAGACAGGTAATTAAACAGGTAAGACAGGTAATTAAACAGGGAAGACAGGTAATTAAACAGGGAAGACAGGTAATTAAACAGGTAAGACAGGTAATTAAACAGGTAAGACAGGTAATTAAACAGGTAGGATAGATAATTAGGTCGGTGAGATAGATAGTTGCACAGGTGAGATAAATAATAGTTAAACTGGTGAGATAGATAATTAAACAGGTGAGATAGATAATTAAACAGGTGAGATAGATAGTTACACAGGTGAGATAAATAATAGTTAAACTGGTGAGATATATAATTAAACAGGTGAGATAGATAATTAAACAGGTGAGATAGATAGTTAAACAGGTGAGATAGATAGATAAACAGGTGAGATAGATAATTACACAGGTGAGATAGATAGTTAAACAGGTGAGATAGATAATTAAACAGGTGAGATAGATAATTAAACAGGTGAGATAGATAGTTACACAGGTGAGATAAATAATAGTTAAACTGGTGAGATAGATAATTACACAGATGAGATAGATAATCAAACAGGTGAGATAGATCATTAAACAGGTGAGATAGATAATTAAACAGGTGAGATAGATAATTAAACAGGTGAGGTTGATAATTACACAGGTGAGATAGATAATTAAACAAGTGAGATTGATAGTTTAAAAGGTGAGATAGATAATTAAACAAGTGAGATTGATAATTAAACAAATGAGATACTTAATTAAACAGGTGTGATAGATAATTGAACAGGTGAGGTTGATAATTAAACAGGTGAGATATATAATTAAACAGGTGAGATTGATAATTAAACAGGTGAGATTGATAATTAAACAGGTGAGATTGATAATTAAACAGGTGAGATTGATAATTAAACAGGTGAGATTGATAATTAAACAGGTGAGATAGATAATCAACCCGGTGAATTAGATAAATAAAACGGTGAAGTAGATAATTAAACAAGTGAGATTGATAATTAAACAGGTGTGATAGATAATTAAACAGATGAGATATATAATTAAACAGGTGAGATAGATAACTAAAAGATCATAGCAGCAGCAGCAGCAAGAGACCTGCATATGGTATCATAGCATTTTCAGCATGCACAGCGTGCACTGCAGTTACTATAGCTAGGTGCGATACTTTAGCGATTAAACACGAAAAAAATCCCCCGAACAACTGTGTGCCCCAATATTCCCGGCCTGCCGGATACGGCGGCGCCTCCATGAAGTTGAAGAATGACGATGATGAAAGACGCCACACACACGCACACGCACACAGTCTCTCTCTCTCTCTCTCGCTCGTTGCTGACATACCATTAGTGACGCTTGAGGGGAGAAAGTGGATGTGGGAGGAGCAGTCATTGGGGAGGGGCAGGTTGGGTGGGGGAGTGTTGGGGTGAGGGGCGAAAACTTTGCTTCTGATTTCGTCTTAAGCGGGCGGCGGGCGCCACAGAATCTGTGGCGCAAAAATCTGACGCAGAACAGAATTGAAGGCCAGAATGAAGAAGGCGATGGTGGTAGGAATCTGGGAAGAATCACCTAAGAATTCCCCATCACGGCCACTCACGCAAGTCCCGCCTTCTAACACGCTGGCTCCATGCAATTGTTGCGAGGCGGCGGTTGGAAAAAAGAAGAGAAAAAAATCGCTGAATAAAAAAAAACGAAAAAGAAGAAGACTCTCCTTCAAGAGTAAAGTTTTTCTGAAAGGCGCGTTCCTATACAGCAGGGTTTGCTACACTTTGTTATAATGGGGAGGGCTGCCTCCTGCCAGGTGAATGGGGGCGGAGGACAAGGAGGGAAAGGCGACAGCGTAGGGGGAGGCTGTAGGTTTTTTGTGGGTTATAAATAATTTATCCAAAGGCGAGTGACAGCCTTGTGGGGATAGAGGGCAGTGCAACACATAGTGGGCAGGGTTGAGTTAGAACAAGGACTCAGAATCTGGAGCTAACTACATAATATATATCCAGTGAGCACCCATGGCGCAACGCCTTCGGCAAAACCGTGTCACAATTCTGCCGATTCCGCACTCTCTGTGGCTTGGGGGTTGGCTCTCGTGGGTGGGTGGGAGAATTCAACCAGTCAGGGGTCGTATTGCTCGAGAGTATTACCGCTCAAGCCAAGGGGGATCTAGTCTATGGTATTAACAGTATACGGTATTCATTTACAGAGTTTCAAGTTTACACAAGGACTTATTATATAGTAAAGATCTCTGAAACAGGGCCAACTGTTGCCCAGGTGCCCAAGGTCTGTCAGGCACATAATAAACGAGAGATGCGCTGGAGACCACTCTGACAGAGGTGCTTTAAGCAATACTGGTATCTCACACCTCTGAGCTTTTTTCTCTCGATCTCCTCTCTCTCATCTCTCGTCTCTCCTCTATCGTACCTTTCAGCTCTCAGTTCTCTCTCTTCACTCACCTCTCTCTCCTCTCTCCTCTCTCCTTTCTCACCTCTCTCACCTCTCCTCTCTCACCTCTCTCACCTCTCTCACCTCTCCTCTCTCACCTCTCTTTCCTCTCTCACCTCTCTCACCTCTCTCACCTCTCTCACCTTTCTCACCTCTCTCACCTCTCCTCTCTCACCTCTCTCACCTCTCTCATCTCTCCTCTCTCACCTCTCTCACCTCTCTCATCTCTCCTCTCTCTCCTCTCTCACCTCTCTCACCTCTCTCACCTCTCTCGCCTCTTTCACCTCTCTCACCTCTCTCACCTCTCACCTCTCTCGCAAATTCTAGACCTATAGCTCTTGGGAGAATAGCTGTAACTCCGCATCCAATGTTTTTCCCGTAGCTCAACTAGGGGTAATAGAAGTTTCTGAAGCTTCTGATAGATTCTGAAGTGCTCAAAAAAGCAATAACCAACAAGGTTGAGTTTTGTATTTGGCCTGTTGCCCACAATCACGGATAGAAGGAAATTTAGTGATAGATTCACACCTGAGTCATCGCCAGGCTTTAGCCAGGCTTAACGGCCTCGTTAAGTAACAAAGATTGAATTTAAGCGAAAAAATTGAAAGAATTAATCAAAAGCTTTACTTATCTTCCCCGCAAACCAAGTCATCCGAATATCGGTTTGTTCACGTCTGCGCGAACTTCCATAGGTTTAGAAGCAGCTATTTATAGCTATGGGAGAAGCCGCCTTAACCTCTGACTCACTCACCTGATCCCGATGTTCAAAGACGGGGCTTAGATGGGGTTTGGGTTTTAAGCTAAAAAATGTTTTTCTTTTCTTGAGCCGCCCAGACGCAACAGCGGGTTATCAAAGTCGCGAATCTTTTCTTCTTTTATATTTATCGGCTTCCCTGTTCACGCTTGCGCGATCGGCTTTCTGGCTGGCTGGCCCTCTGTGTGCCGCTTCCGAACTGCTTATTACAAATGGCTCTGCTCTGACTGGGGGCAGGTCTGGCTTGATAGTCTGGGATGGATTCCTGTCTGCCTTAGCGTCTGCCTCAGTGTCTGTCAATCTGTCCCAGTGTCTGTCCCAGTGTCTGTCCCAGTGTCTGTTCTATTGTCTGTCCTAGTGTCTGTCCCAGTGTCTGTCCTATTGTCGGTCCTACTGTCTGTCCCAGTGTCTGTCCTATTGTCTGTCCTAGTGTCTGTCCCAGTGTCTGTCCCAGTGTCTGTCCCAGTGTCTGTCCTAATCTGTCCCAGTGTCTGTCCCAGTGTCTGTCCCAGTGTCTGTTCTATTGTCTGTCCTAGTGTCTGTCCCAGTGTCTGTCCTATTGTCGGTCCTACTGTCTGTCCCAGTGTCTGTCCTATTGTCTGTCCTAGTGTCTGTCCCAGTGTCTGTCCCAGTGTCTGTCCCAGGTGTCTGTCCCAGTGTCTGTCCCAGTGTCTGTCCCAGTGTCTGTCCCAGTGTCTGTCCCAGGTGTCTGTCCCAGTGTCTGTCCCAGCGTCTTCTTCTGAGAAGCGCAGCTACTTATTAACTCAGTAAGGCAATAGAAGATCCATTAAGATTATCTACATCATTTGTCTCCATCTCAATTTCGTTCACAGCATTTCTGATCACCAATGCTTTTCAAAGTGGCATAAATATTGTAAAATGTCGCTTTTTCCTTTGACAGAATCTTCTGTTCTCGTTAGTTTTGGCCAGCAACTTTGCCTTCTGATGCCTCATTCAATCTCTCAACCATAAAGCCTTATATCCCTTGGCAAAGCGTATAGCGGTATCCATTGCTACACAGGTTTGCTTTTCTTTGGGAAAACTAGAATGAACTGTACTAGCAAAAGGAATTGTTGACGTTTGAGCAGTGGATTAAAACTTGAATAGACCTGAGCCGATTGAAGTGTGTTTCATCAGACTCAATAGGGAAAATGATCTCATTGCCTCACTGTACGAGTAGCTTTTGATGACTTCCTCAACTACCCCTACTCTCACTCGTATTTATAGAAACTAGAAACCATGACGTCATCCGCTAATCCGTGGATTTCTAATTGCGGAATCTGGAGTGGTACTCTTTAAAGGAAACTGTGCACTTCAGTTAGCTCTCCTTAACCCTGGAGTTGGAAAACTCCGGGTGCTCGGGTCCTTTGCGACTTTACAATAGCAATCCGGCCCTCTCAGGGCTTGTGTCGCTTCTCAGCTCTCTTCTCTCTTATCTCTCCTCTCTCATCTCTTCTCTCCTCTCTCCTTTCCTCTCTTCTCTCTTCCTCTCTCCTCTTTTCTTCTCTGCTCTCCTTTCATCTATACTCTTATCTACGTGCTCGTATCATTTCCATCTCTTATCCCATCTCTCATCTCATCTCCTATCCTCTCTCACCTGGGCCGCAGCCATCAACTGGATTATTTATTTGACCAATAAGGCAAAGATTATTGCTTACCCTGCCCCAACTTGTCAATCTAATGGAAGTCATGGGAACTCTTCGAACTATAAGTATCTTATGATAATTAATAATAGTCTATAAGGTATAGGGTAAATCAATTAACGGGCCAACACACGACTGACCGAAACCGCGAAACTTCTGCCTTACTGACTTTAACAAAATAACACCATAGGAAAGTTATACAAATCTGAATTTCTCCTAACCTGAGGGTCGTTTCTGTGATTGAAGGCTGGATTTCTATTTTGCAGCACTGGAGAAATCCTACGTTATTTTATATGCCATCGAACTGTAAGGCTGGGGATGTACCTTTTTGCACTTTTAGCACTCAGTTTTAGGCGAGAAATTATCATTTGCAAAGCAATCATATGTGCACTGCTTCTTTAGAAAAATCCCGATCCCAAATCCCGATCCCAATCTCGATCCCGAATCCGGATCCCGAATCCCGATCCCAAATCCCAATCCCGAATCCCGATCACAAAATCCCTGACAACAAAATCCCCGACCAAAAAATACCCGATCCCAAATCCGGATCCCGAATCCCGATCCCAAATCTCGATCCCAAATCCCGATAACAAATCCCGATCCCGAATCCCGATCCCAAATCCCGATCCCAAATCCCGATCCCGAATCCCGATCCCAAATCCCGATCCAAAAAATAGAATCCAGAAGCGGCGCTAAAATCCCATATCCCCATTCCGCATCCCGCAGCAACGCTGGCGGAGGTCCAGGTCATCCGGGTCCCTCAGACGTGAGCGCGCGCGAGAACGCCAGCGTGAGCCTCGCCTGTCGCACAGCGCTGCCATCCTCGGCAGTGAAAGTTGTCTGGAACCGGGACGGCGTGATTGTGGCATCGAGCTCACTGAGGTCGCTCGATCCCCGGTATAAAATAACCGCATCTCCGGCCGCGGATTCTGGAGAGCCGGGTGAGTTGAATGAGCTCTTTAGAGAAATTTGAGAATCGCCCCTTGAGAATCGCCCCTTTAGAATCGCCCCTTTAGAATCGCCCCTTGAGAATCGCCCCTGTAGAATCGCCCCTTGAGAAACGCCCCTTTAGAATTGCCCCTTGAGAATCACCCCTTAAGAATCACCCCTTTAGAATCGCCCCTTGAGAATCACCCCTTAAGAATCACCCCTTAAGAATCGCCCCTTGAGAATCACCCCTTAAGAATCACCCCTTAAGAATCGCCCCTTAAGAATCACCCCTTAAGAATCACCCCTTAAGAATCGCCCCTTAAGAATCACCCCTTAAGAATCACCCCTTTAGAATCGCCCCTTTAGAATCGCCCCTTTAGAATCGCCCCTTTAGAATCACCCATTGAGAATCACCCATTGAGAATCGCCCCTTTAGAATCGCCGCTTGAGAATCACCCATTGAGAATCACCCATTGAGAATCACTCATTGAGAATCACCCATTGAGAATCACCCCTTGAGAATCACCCCTTTAGAATCACCCCTTAAGAATCACCCCTTAAGAATCACCCCTTGAGATCACCCCTTGAGAATCATCCCTTGAGAATCACCCCTTGAGAATCACCCCTTGAGAATCACCCCTTGAGAATCACCCCTTAAGAATCACCCCTTGAGAATCACCCCTTAAGAATCACCCCTTAAGAATCGCCAGCTTAGAATCGCGCCTTGAGAATCGCCGCTTGAGAATCGCCCCTAAAGAATCGCTTCTTGAGAATCGACACCTTAAGAATCGAACCCCTTTAAGAATGACACGCTAGAGAACTATAGCTTGGCCAGGATAAAGTTCATGAACTTGGGCCAGGTGGGTAAACGATAATTTTTTTCCAGGACACTGCCAACCAATACGCTCGCATGCGAATCGCCATTGTCACCAACACGGGTTGGTCAACTGAAAGCTGATATCACTCTACGGACTACAAAAAGAGTCGAGAAAGGGCCAATCTGCTGGCTAGTAGGGAAATAATCGGGGATAAGCGTCGGACGTGTTATCCCTACAATAACATCGTGTTATTCCTACGCTTTAGCTGCGATCTCTCTGTAAACAGTGGTTTTTTTTCAAGCCCCTGGCTGCGGACACGAAGGCCCAGCGCTAATCTCGTTCGCACATCTGTGTCACGTTTGCCAGGATTCGCTGCGGGGGTCCCAACCTCCTCTTATTCCAATCTCTGGGTGCTGCCCCTCCCTCCACTGCGCACAGCTGTGTTGCAGCAGCTGCAGCACAATGCAATCTTGGCGATCGGCATCTGAAATATAGCCTGCCTCATCTATCTATCTATCTATCTATCTATCTATCTATCTATCTATCTATCTATCTATCTATCTATCTATCTATCTATCTATCTATCTATCTATCTATCTATCTATCTATCTATCTATCTATCTATCTATCTATCTATCTATCTATCTATCTATCTATCTATCTATCTATCTATCTATCTATCTATCTATCTATCTATCTATCTATCTATCTATCTATCTATCTATCTATCTATCTATCTATCTATCTATCTATCTATCTATCTATCTATCTATCTATCTATCTATCTATCTATCTATCTATCTATCTATCTATCTATCTATCTATCTATCTATCTATCTATCTATCTATCTATCTATCTATCTATCTATCTATCTATCTATCTATCTATCTATCTATCTATCTATCTATCTATCTATCTATCTATCTATCTATCTATCTATCTATCTATCTATCTATCTATCTATCTATCTATCTATCTATCTATCTATCTATCTATCTATCTATCTATCTATCTATCTATCTATCTATCTATCTATCTATCTATCTATCTATCTATCTATCTATCTATCTATCTATCTATCTATCTATCTATCTATCTATCTATCTATCTATCTATCTATCTATCTATCTATCTATCTATCTATCTATCTATCTATCTGGAAAACTCCCACGGTCACTGAGGCACAGTCAGTAATAACGTGACGGACCCCATAAATAAAGTTAGGATAGCAGCTTGTCTTTTGCTGGTTCATTTGGCACGGTTGAATCATCCGCTGTTATCTGCTTTGACACTTTTTTCAACTCCTCAAAACTTCACGCTTATAAGGCTTGCCAGAGCCTTCAGAAACGAGACTCCCCCCTATAATTATCGACAAATTTGGCCATAGAGAGTCAGAAAGTCTTTGTTCAAACTTTTTGAGCGAACTACTGAAGTGGAGTTCTAGGAAGGCAGAGAGACAAGGGAAATTATGTGGAGACTAATCTGAGGGTAACTAGTGCCTAGCAACGAGTCAGATTGAAGATATAAAGTGCATCAGTCAAGGGAGAAAAATTCCTCAATTTAATCGAGAGCTGAGTCCAAGTTTTCTGGGCAGTTAGGGATGCCCTGAAGTGATCGAGCGCGGGAAATTGTCTCAAGAGACGCTCATCCTGTCGGGCAATGAAATCAAAATTATAGGTCCAAATTTTCAGCTTTCCTCTCGATCCTCTGAGCTGTCCATCAACATCATGCCGCGATGAAGTCTCTCGTCTCTTCCCCTAGCCAGGTCTGAGCTTGAGTCCAGATGCTTAACGGTCGAACAGCTGATCGATTTTGGATTACCTAAATCTGGAAAGAATATTGAACACGCTTGGCTGGAATTCGGCCGTAGTTCCTGTCTTCAACTCGGCAAGAAAATCACAGCTCGACACTCAATGAGCCTAGGCAGGTATTACGGGCCCATTCAAATCGACGCAACTTGACGCAGGCTGCCAGCGTTCCCACGATTTTGCGACTCTGGCTAAATTTGGGAACGAATATTTATAGATTTCTCCCTTAGTATGTTTTATTTTGAAGTCTTTAGCTGCTTCAGTGTTACAAATGTAGAACCTGATTTTGTGCTCTATGGGAGCGGCATTTTGTAAAGTTTTCGAGAAAGGAAGGTTTTTATTTCACTTGCGGACGATTTCTAACTGTTTGTACAAACCAGTCTACTGACAGTAGATGACTAAGCGAAGTGTAGGAAAAATAAAAGCTCTTTTTATTCGCTACATCTTAAAATATCTCTACTTCGCTTGAATTTTTGTATCCACTATCGAAATAATAACCCAATATTAGTCGCACCGCCCACTGCAATGAAAACAAGCCACCTACACTACCTAAGTTAAACAACCTGCACCCCTCACCCTAATAAATACTTGAAGCTACCACCCAATAACAGCGGGCTACGCCCACCACCCCACCACCCCACAAACCCAATAAAAACAAGCTACACCAACCACTCCACCACCCCAATAGAAACAAGTTACGCCCACCACCCCACCATCTCAATAAAGGCAAGCTACGCTCACCACTCTAATAAAACAAGCTATACCCGCCACCCCAACAAAAACAAGTTTACACCCACCACCCCACCACCCCGATAAAAACAAGCTACACCCACCACCCCACTACCCCAATAAAGGCAAGCTACGCCCACCACCCCACTACCCCAATAAAAACAAGCTACACCCACCACCCCACTACCCCAATAAAGGCAAGCTACGCCCATCACCCCAATAAAAACAAGCTACGCCCATCACCCCAATAAAAACAAGCTACGCCCATCACCCCAATAAAGACAAGCTATAACCATCTTGCCCACTGCCCAGGCGTGCACGACCTGCTTATCAGTCCGCTGCAGATGCAGGACCAAGGCGAATACTACTGCCAAGTATCCGAATCAGACAGCAGTCGGCGCTCTTGGCCAAGTATTTCGCGCAAAGCGACACTTCGAGTGCTTCGGAATGTTGACACGGTTCAACTGATGCCTTTGGCTTCTGATAGAAACAGCAGCAATTCAGTCAGAACAGCAGCATCATCAGCAGTGGCAGTAGCGCGTTCCCAAGGGGAAGATTCTTCTAGCTCGACTCTAAAGGACAATCGGCAGCAAGAATCTGTGCTCAAAATTCGAGTCGGCGATCCGCTGACTCTGGCCTGCTCAGCTAGCGGATCGAATCCTGCCGCTGCTCTGGTGTGGCTGTTTGGCGACGGCGAATCTGCTGCTGCAGACGAGAATCGGATTCGAACGCCAACAGTTGAAGGCGAGGCAGGTCGAAGCGCGTTTTATCGACCGTTTAGCGGGTCGATACGGCTGGAGAAGCGAGTTGAGTCTGCGGTTGATAAACTGTAAGTTGTAGTCCTGCTGTGTGGTGTCCTTCCGTAGGATGCTTACATGGATCAAGGTTATCTGTCCATAGCTGCATTTAGCTTCAGTGTGCCTATCTAAGATGTAGTGAGTCTTGTTCTTAGCTAGATTAAGCGAGCATTAGCTTTAGCTAGCTTAGGTATCACTGTCCTTAGCTAAGCTTCAATGTCTGCCCTTAGCTAAGCTTCAAAGTCTGCCCTTAGCTAAGCTTCAATGTCTGTCCTTAGCTATGCTTCAATGTCTGCCCTTAGCTAAGCTTCAACGTCTGTCCCTTGCTAAGCTTCAATGTCTGCCCTTAGCTAAGCTTCAATGTCTGCCCTTAGCTAAGCTTCAATGTCTGCCCTTGCTAAGCTTCAATGTCTGCCCTTAGCTAAGCTCAATGTCTGCCCTTAGCTAAGCTTCAATGTCTGTCCTTAGCTAAGCTTCAATGTCTGCCCTTAGTTAAGCTTCAATGTCTGACCGTAGCTAAGCCGGATTGAGTGTCTTCCGTATATTGTATTTCTCTCTCACCCCTCCTTAATATTCTAACCTCTCGTTCAGGTGGACAGTGACCTCAGTACTGCAGATCGACAGTCACAGCATTCTTGACGCGCATCACAATCTTGCAATCCGTTGCGAAGCTCAAGTGGCCGGCTTTGCTGAACGCCGTAAGTCGTTAGAGTCTAGACTCTACGTCCTGGTGCCGCCGCAGGTTCAAGTGGCTCTAGAAGCTGCATCTGGGTTGATTCCCAAACCGTCGCGCGAACTACGAGAGCACGACAATGTCATCGCCGTGTGTAGGGCCGTCGGAAGGCCGGAAAAGTTTAGCTATAGGTAGGTCAGAACTGGATATATCATTTAATTAGTACCCACCTCACGGCATGAATCTTCCTACAACAGTCTTTCTGCATCTGTAGTTTTTATTGATTCCTATTGGCTATTAATTGACACTCACCTGAGGCCACCTCAAACCACGTATCTCTTACCCTCAACACAGCATGTCTTTTTCTTGAATACAGCTGGCTAATACTGGACACCCATCTCATTCCATGACTCTCTTACCCCTATCAGCTTGTCTATCGATTCCAATTGGCTGATACTGGACACCCATCTCATTCCATGACTCTCTTACCCCTATCAGCTTGTCTATCGATTCCAATTGGCTGATACTGGACACCCATCTCATTCCATGACTCTCTTACCCCTATCAGCTTGTCTATCGATTCCAATTGGCTAATACTGGACACCCATCTCATTCCATGACTCTCTTACCCCTATCAGCTTGTCTATCGATTCCAATTGGCTGATACTGGACACCCATCTCATTCCATGACTCTCTTACCCCTATCAGCTTGTCTATCGATTCCAATTGGCTGATACTGGACACCCATCTCATTCCATGACTCTCTTACCCCTATCAGCTTGTCTATCGATTCCAATTGGCTGATACTGGACACCCACCTCATTCCATGACTCTCTTACCCCTCACAGCTTGTCTATCGATTCCTATTGGCTGATACTTGACCCGCACCTCACGCCACCAACCCCTACGCGCTCCAGCTGGGCCATAGACGAAATCGGACTCCTGCCAGACAGAACGGAGGCCCGCCTGCCGCTGACGCTGACCCGCGGTCACAACAACAAACGATTGCGCTGTTGGGCGGAAAATTTCGCCAGAAGAGAAGCTTCCGTCAGACTGCGCGTTCGCTACGGACCGAAATTTGAGCAGGGGCTGCCGGAGCTCTACGCGGCCTCGGTCGGGACGCCGGAGGTAACAATGTCCTGCCGGGCGGATTCCAATCCGGCCCCAAAGATTATCTGGCACCGTTATGGCGTCGAGAGCACGGACGAGGTGCTAAGTCGGGAACCGACGCTCCGCCTGGAGGATATCCGACGAAGCGACTTTGGCCAGTACTTGTGCAGCGCCACAGCCGGCGGCGAGGGCGACAGCGGATTCGCGCCGATTTCTCGACGAGTCATTCTGGCGGAGAATGACGCGCCGAAAATATCAACAGCGGCGCGTCATTTTGCTCGCCTGGCGCACAACTACAGGCTGGAGTGCAGAATCAATGCCATCCCGCTGCCGCCAATGAGCGGCGGTGTGCTTTGGATGCGAAACGGACGGCCGCTTGTCATGGACGCCAGGTGAGATAACCGGAGATGTACTCAGGGGCTAGCCAGGATTTTTTATAGTGCCATTTCATTCGAGTGAGGTGGGCCATTTCATCCTATGTGGTGCCATTTAATTTGATGGGTGTGCTATTTCATTTATTGGGGGCGCCATTTCATTTGATGGGTATGCCATTTCATTTGATGGGTATGCTATTTCATTTGATGGGTATGCCATTTCATTTGATGTGGTGCCATTTCATTTGATGGGTATGCTATTTCATTTTGATGGGTGTGCCATTTCATTTGATGTGGTGCCATTTCATTTGATGGGTATGCCATTTCATTTGATGGGTGTGCCATTTCATTTGATGGGTATGCCATTTCATTTGATGGGTGTGCCATTTTATTTGATTGGGGCGCCATTCCATTTGATGTGGTATGTGCTCACTTCTCTCTCAGCTTTTTCATCTTATCTCCTTTTTTGTCCTCTTATCTCTTCTTTATCTCATCTCTCATCTCCTCACTCGCCTTTTCTTTTCTCGTCTCTTCTCTCGTTTCTCATCTCCTCTTTCCTCTTATCTCTTTTGAACTACGAGTACACATTGAAGTTTTACAACCCAAATCCCACACCGGTTCCAGAGTTCGGATCTATCGCGAAGACTTCCTCGGCGGTACCACGGCAATCGTGCATTTTGACGAATTGTTCTCAACCGATTTCGGCACTTACAATTGCTCGGTTAGCAACGGCTATGGCAGCGATTGGCAGCTGATCGAACTGGTGATGGAGGGTGAGTAAGCTTAGCACCAGTCAGTGACTTTAACACCAGGGGCTTTAGCACCAGGGTCTTTAGCACCAGGGGCTTTAGCACCAGGGGCTTTAGCACCAGGGGCTTTAGCACCAGAGGCTTTAGCACCAAGGGGCTTTAGCACCAGGGTCTTTAGCACCAGGGGCTTTAGCACCAGGGCTTTAGCACCAGAGGCTTTAGCACCAAGGGGCTTTAGCACCAGAGGCTTTAGCACCAGTAGCTTTAGCATCAGTAGCTTTAGCACCAGTAGCTCTAGCACCAGTAGCTTTAGCACCAGTAGCTCTAGCATCAGTAGCTTTAGCACCAGGGGCTTTAGCACCAGGGGCTTTAGCACAAGGGGCTTTAGCACCTGTAGCTTTAGCACCAGTAGCTTTAGCACCAGTAGCTCTAGCACCAGTAGCTTTAGCACCAGGGGCTTTAGCACCAGGGGCTTTAGCACCTGTAGCTTTAGCACCTGTAGCTTTAGCACCAGTAGCTCTAGCACCAGTAGCTCTAGCACCAGTAGCTCTAGCACCAGTAGCTCTAGCACCTGTAGCTTTAGCACCTGTAGCTTTAGCACCTGTAGCTTTAGCACCAGTAGCTCTAGCACCAGTAGCTCTAGCACCAGTAGCTCTAGCACCAGTAGCTCTAGCACCAGTAGATTTAGCAGCAGTAGCTTTAGCACCAGGGGCTTTAGCACCAGTAGCTCTAGCAACAGTAGCTCTAGCACCAGTAGCTCTAGCACCAGTAGCTCTAGCACCAGTAGATTTAGCAGCAGTAGCTCTAGCACCAGTAGCTCTAGCACCAGTAGCTCTAGCACCAGTAGATTTAGCACCAGTAGCTCTAGCACCAGTAGATTTAGCACCAGTAGCTCTAGCACCAGTAGATTTAGCACCAGTAGCTCTAGCACCAGTAGATTTAGCAGCAGTAGCTCTAGCACCAGTAGCTCTAGCACCAGTAGCTCTAGCACCAGTAGCTCTAGCACCAGTAGCTCTAGCACCAGTAGATTTAGCAGCAGTAGCTTTAGCACCAGGGGATTTAGCACCAGTAGCTCTAGCACCAGTAGCTCTAGCACCAGTAGCTCTAGCACCAGTAGATTTAGCAGCAGTAGCTTTAGCACCAGGGGATTTAGCACCAGTAGCTCTAGCACCAGTAGCTCTAGCACCAGTAGCTCTAGCACCAGTAGCTCTAGCACCAGTAGATTTAGCAGCAGTAGCTCTAGCACCAGTAGCTCTAGCACCAGTAGCTCTAGCACCAGTAGATTTAGCACCAGTAGCTCTAGCACCAGTAGATTTAGCAGCAGTAGCTCTAGCACCAGTAGCTCTAGCACCAGTAGATTTAGCAGCAGTAGCTTTAGCACCAGGGGCTTTAACACCTGTAGCTTTAGCAACAGTAGCTTTAGCACCAGGGGCTTCAGCACCGGTGGTGCCAGCACCAGGGGCGCCAGCACATCCTGAAAGTTATTTTTTCTCCATGCACTTTCAGACCACCTGCCGGTAGCATTCATAGCCGGAGCCTCCATAGCGCTGCTCATGGTGCTCATCTTTGTAATTGTGCTGCTCTGCGTCTGCAGGAAAGGCTACTGGGAGAGTCGAGCTGCGGCTGTGCGAGAGTCCAGAAGTGAGTTCGAGTTTTTCGTACTTTAACATTTTATGATGCAATAAAATTAGTAAGCACTGTTGCCATGTTGTGCATAGCTGGGTAGCTAGTAGCATATGTCTATACTAATGCTTGCACTTAAGTTTTTGTTGCCATTGTTTTTATATAAAAAATATGGTTTTGGCGCTGTTCTAGATTGTCAGTTTTGGCGCCTCTCTCAATCTGTCAGTTTTGGCGCCTGTCTCAATATGTCTCTTTTGGCGCCTCTCAATATGTCTCTTTTGGCGCCTCTCTCAATCTGTCAGTTTTGGCGCCTCTCTCAATCTGTCTCTTTTGGCGCCTCTCAATATGTCTCTTTTGGCGCCAGTCTCAATCGGTCAGTTTTGGCGCCTCTCTCAATCATTCAGTTTTGCGCTTCTCTCAATCGGTCAGTTTTTTCGCCATTTAAATCTGTCAGTTTTGGCGCCTTTCTCAATCTGTCAGTGTTGGCGCCTCTCTCAATCGGTCAGTTTTGGCGCCTATCTCAATCTGTCTCTTTTGGCGCCTCTCTCAATCTCTTTTGGCGCCTGTCTCAATCGGTCAGTTTTGGCGCCTATCTCAATCTGTCTCTTTTGGCGCCTCTCTCAATCTGTCTCTTTTGGCGCCTTTCTTAATCTGTCAGTTTTGGCGCCTCTCTCAATCTGTCAGTTTTGGCGCCTCTCTCAATCTGTCTGTTTTGGCGCCTCTCTCAATCTGTCAGTTTTGGCGCCTTTTCAGTCAGTTTTGGCGCCATTGATATCTGCAGTTAGTTTTTCGCGCGCGCCCATACCTGAAGTAGTATGCAGTGTTGGCGCTGCTCAAGTCAATGCGTTTTTGCTGTGTGGTACTATTTATAATTAGTCTCACAATCACCTTATATTCAGCCTAAGTTATAAAAGTATAGTTGCATCAATTACTAATAGTAACACGCGAGCATATTTCCATCCTAAAATAAACAATTCACGCATGTTTAGGAGGCGGGTGGCAGCGCCAGCAGAGGATCTGGCTGCTGCACTCGTGCCCGCCCAATCCCAGCATCTATGATGAAGGTTGCGCCCTGGTAACAAAGCATTGAGAGCTTGTCTTGAATTTAGTAAAACCTTTGATCAGCAATGACAAGTCTATTATCTTTGATTCGTCTTTGTTTGCTGACTCTTGTCGCACCGATGAACAGAAAAAAGCAATCAACACCGGCTGAATTTCCTGACGCACGAATGCAAAACCATTGGTTACAGCATCCGGTCACGCTTTAGTATTTTTGTTCGCACATTTCTACGCATCCATTCTACTTGAAGTAGCAAGATGCTATCGTTGTATTTGAATTTTATTATTTCTTCGACTTCGCATCCTAGGTTTCTAAGCAACGTACAGTTACCATATAAAAGCACTTTATACATGCTTTAAATACCTTAAATTCATAAAAATTTCCCAAAGATCTACTGTCGTTTTCAGAATATTTTTCAAACTAATTCGTATAATATTTTCCTCAATTCTATTCATTCAACACTTAACTTGGATTAGCTGTAAAGCCATTCTCAACTACCGACGCTAGGTAGACTAGCAATCCATTGAAAGCTACCCACACTGGCTAGACTAGCAATCCATTCTCAACTACCCTCGCTAGCTAGACTAGCAATCCATTCTCAACTACCCTCGCTAGCTAGACTAGCAATCCATTCTCAACTACCCTCGCTAGCTAGACTAGCAATCCATTCTCAACTACCCTCGCTAGCTAAACTAGCAATCCATTCTCAACTACCCTCGCTAGCTAGACTAGCAATCCATTCTCAACTACCCTCGGTAGCTAAACTAGCAATCCATTCTCAACTACCCTTGCTAGCTAGACTAGCAATTTATTGTAAGCTACCCACACTAGCTAAACTAGCAATCCATTACCGATCATACCACCACAACAGAACGAGACATCCGCGATGTCACAGACGCTGATCATCAGAAACAGCTCCAATTGCTAGCGCCAGCGGCGACCGACATCCCCGGAATCGAACCAACGACCTCAACAGCTTTCCCCGCCATCGGTTCGTTCGCGTCAGCGGTCACAGTTGCCTCAGTTGCGCCTCCAGACGACTGCTTGGATTTAGGCAGCTGCGGCGGCGGCAGCAGCAGCGGCTGCGGAGGCTCGTCAACTCAGTTGAACTCCGTCCGGCTCGGCTCGGACTGCGGCGGCGGCCCGGCAGCCTTTGTGCCG